>SNRZ01000390.1:0-23250 GCA_008729115.1 Dirofilaria repens | reverse complement strand
TTCCGCAGCTTCAGAACCGGTGAATTTCCACCTATAAACATAACTTACAAATAATCGAAAAGAGTAAAAAATTTGGTTATGTTAATTTGATATTATCGAATTTTAAGAATCTGTAATATGCTCCATATTTTATTTAATTTTTTCACTTACCCATATATCGCATTTCGGAATTCTGGTGTCATATATAATGTTTGTATCAATGAATTCAGATAACAAGTCATTGCTTGGTTGACTAAACCAACATAGCAATGACCGTTATCGTCCAAATTAGTCAGCGGTCCAGTCGTATCCATTTTTGAAAGAACAGGTAATGTTAACAAAACTTCCGAATCTGCATTAATAATAAAATGCAACGTTGATGGACTACACTATTACCAAGAAATATAACTTCAAATTTAAGAAAAGCTACATAATATCTATTATAAGCAATAATTTTTGATGTGATTTAGTTTGATGTAAGAAAGCGATGCTAATCTGGACCAAGAGAAATATTAAATGCTAAATATTTTGTATACTTTAAGTTGGAGAAAATTTTCTTGAAAAATGAAATTTCTCACTCAAATCAGGAGTATCGTCGGCAACTTGATGGGCGCTGGAAACATTCGAAGTGGACGGCTCACAGGGCATATTTTCCGGAAGAGAGTGATTCACATCGCCACCTGTTAAACGTTACAGTAATTAAATGAAAATTACTTTATTTAAGCGAATTTACAGTAATTCCGAGCGAAAAAATTCTGTAAGAAAATTCCTAGATGCAATAATTTTATATAATTTTCTATTTCTCAGATGAATACGAACTAAATCAAAAGATCAAAATAAGTAGCATAAAGGCCTACAGGTGTTTTTTCATATCAAAAGAGAAAAAAAATAGCTGAAAAAAGTTCCAATCATAGTAAAACAGAACACATTCTAATCTATCATGAATATAACAATTACATTTTACCAGGTAATGATGGTCCATTAAAAATTGACGGACAGGGACTCGCACTGGAGCTACTGAAACTTGTAGTAGTCGATCCAGTATAACTTGAAGTAGTAACACTCTGTTCACGTAGCGTTCTACAGCCATGTCGACGTTTACTTGACGTACTTTTTGACATTATAGTTAACCGAATACTTCAATTTAAATAATCTTATCGAAGGTTTCGATCTGGAAAATTAAAAATTTACTTCCTTGCAAGAACAAATCCATTATTACTATGTCATCAATCCAATTTTTCGGCTTATATCCAAAATTCGACATTTTGGAAAGATATGACAATGTTATATATTTCACCATGCTCTTAAATTTTTCGTCTGATAAAATAGTTATCCATTTGCTTTAGGCCGTTGGTTAACACTTTCTCATTTTGGTTTAAGCATATCGGATAACTAAATATCAAAACAGTCAAATGTTCAGATTAACTCTGACGATATTATTCTATTACTGTTAGCTTCTTTCTTACATATAAGGTTTCACAATCCCAAATATATGAATAAATTAAAATATCAAGCGTAATATGTGCGAAATTTGTATTATAAAAAACGAAATTAGCAATATCCACTTCACGATTGATGCTGTATGTAATACGTATATTCTGATAATTTTATCGCCTATATTTTCTTCCTTTTTCTTTTATATATAGTCTTTCTCTCTCTTATATGTTTTGCTTTGTATATATCTATCTACCTCGTATGCATATTTTTCATAATAAGCATTCCTATTCCATAATCCATAACTTATGTACTCTGCAGAATGATATTTCACGAAATATACATTCCTACAGTTCTATTCTGTACACAATTTACTTCTTACATAGTATTCAGTTGATAAAAGCCATAAATGCCAAACAAACTAATCAACAACTCAAACCTCCCATTACCTAACCTTTTAACCTCCACCAACCCATCGCCCATCTATCATTATAATCGAAATTTAACGGAGGCACAATTTTGGACATTATGATACAATAATTATCCATTGCGTGGGTGTGAGTGATGATAATTTTGACTCTGTAAAGATGTGCGATGATTTTTGAGAATTTGCATATGAAATGGGTCGAAATATTCACATCCAGAAATTGGTGACCAAGAAATGAGTCATCTAAAAAATAAGTTTAAGTCTTAAGAAACATTTTCTAATGCTACCGTAAATTTTCATCAGAAGTTAGTTTAATCTTTCATTTAGACACGATTTATATCAATATTTCTGGATTTATTTTTGTTATATCATTTCATTATCATGATAAGTAGATAAATAGGAAATAGTTCAATTCTTCTATAAGCTTTGTAAATAATAGATTAAGAAAGAAAATGTCTTGAATCGATTTAATCAATTCATTTTGATCTCATAAAACATATTATTAATTAGCAATTACAGTAGACAGATTTACTTATATTTAGAATGAATTACTGTATATAAATTCATAGGGAATCAATTTCAATTTTTATATATACTATTACTTATGCTATTAATATACTATTCAATTATGTATAATTTTGGTTCCATTTACCCACGGGAAGTTAATTTACCCATTTTATTTTACCCGTTGTGTTCAACTTATCCATTTTATTTTACCGTTGTGTGAAAAAAAGAAGAAATGAGAATATTTGCATAATTTTAAATGAAAAAAAAAGAAAAAAAATATGAGATGTAGAAATGAGATGTAGGAAAAGAAATCTCATTTATTCTATAATTCAACTCTACCATTGGCCAATTTTAATATTCTTGGCCAATATAAGCAAATGAAGAAGAAAAGAGCGTACTTTAACAAAGCGAAAAGCAATTGGCCATCGGAATATATATTTTTCTGCTTTATTTTATATTTTTAAAGAGTTAGTTATAAGTGAGCGATTAAAGGCCTGAAAGATTAGTATTGGCCATGGGTAGGCTTTAATTTAAATATGTTTGCATATTTTTTCCATTCCCAATAATACCTTCGATTATTTGCATTATTAATTTCTTCCAACTCATCCATCCATCTATCTATTTATTATTATTATTGTTATTATTCTCCTATAACTAGGACCAATCAATTTGGTTTCATTTTAAGGGAATGATAAAAATATTTGGCTAAAATTATCAATTAATTTATTCAATTTAATCTATTTGATATTTTCATTCAGAATTATTTTTGAATAACAAAAATTTTGGAAAATTGAAGGAGAAAGAGAGAGAGAGAGAGAGAGAGAGAGGGAGAGAGAGAGACAGAAAAACAAAAGAAATAATTTATTTTCTATTAAAATGTAACATTTTTTATGTATCATTTTCTTTCCTATTTTTCTTCCTTTCTTTCATTTTTTTTGTTTCCCAAATAATTTTCCTCTTAAATTTGATAATCAAATTAAAATAATTTTGGTGTGAAATTAAAATTGCCTATTTCTATAAGAATTTTATTACTCTCGAGAGATAGATAAACTCTATCTAGAATATATACCTTTATTGATTGATAAAAAATAATTTGAATTGATTAAATTTTAACAAAGGAATTTTTGTTTCCTTCAAAATACTAAGAACGATTGAAATAAGCGTCAAATTTTAGTTAAAAAAAACAATCCAATCATATTTATTGATATTTATCAGATTTTAATTCAATAAATTACTAATCGATAATGCATAAATGATAAAAGCATTGATCACAAATTAATCTTATTTAATTAAACTCCATTTTTAAATAATAATTCGACCTCTTATTTTCATAATAAAAGTCCCTCTTTTCTTCATATCTGTAAAGAAAAAAGCCTAATCCTCTAAAGTATCAGGTATTCTCATTATTATTTAGTAATGATATATTGATTGATAATATAATTAAGGCAAAATGAAAATAAAATAGATTAGAAAATTATCTAAGATTATCACCGCAAATAATTTTCAAACATGAGAAATTTATATCGATAAAGATAAGGGAAGAGAATATTACGCTAGCACAAATATGATAACCTATGTAGATGATATGAAGTGATAAAAATCATAGATATTTTGCGTTTTGCTACTGACTAATTAATGAAGTATATTCTTGCTGAAGATCATCTCCTGAAAATCGTAGGAAGAATAATTTCCATTCGATTACTTCGTTTTAAATGATTGAAATAAATCTAAATAATATTATTTAATAATAGTACCTTAAATCAGTTTTCACTATCGTTAAATTTTTTCATTCATTGTTGTCTATCATAAAATGTTATCATTTGATAAGCTAAATGTAATTGATATTTAATATAAATCTTCCTTTATATATGGCCAAAAAGATAATTATTCATTTTCTGACCTCTTCCAGTAGATGAAAATTAACATCTCATCTACGATGAAGAAGAAAATACGTCATAAATGAGAAGGAAAATAAAATCGATAATAACCAGAAATTTTGTAAAAAGCTCGTGATTTACTAGTGGGTGTTTCTAAATAGATATTTCACTAATAAATCTCATAATTTATTCGAATGTAAATTACTAAATTATAAATTGCTAAATCATCAAAAGCCAACGAATAAGACTTTATTTTTTTTTCGATATACTGATATACATGATAAGTTTTATAAAGATTTCCGGGAAAAAAAAAGAATTCGGAAGTTGCAGTATTAAGGAAAATGCTGCTTTTCATATCAATAATCCCTCAGATTTATTTACGATAAAACCAACTTTTCGGATAAATATGCCAATATACGCAAAACAACAGTCGAGATCTTTATCGAGAATGATACAGGTCTAATTATAACAATGAATTCTTGAAAGAAGATAAGCTAAAATTCTATACAGGTGAAAAAAATGATCGGATATCTTTTTTGTGTTCCTTCAGAGGTTTACTATTCAATGAATTGTATAATCGGATCATCTCCTCTGCATAGTCTCCTTCTGGTGTTTCCAGAATCATTGGCATGCCGTCGAAACGTGGATCAGCTATAAGATGACGAAAAGCTGCAAGCTTTAGCTTACCTTTACCAATATTTGCATGACGGTCCAATTTTGAACCAAGATCACCTAAACTTATAAAAAAGTTTTAGAATTTGTTGATCTAAATTTCAAACTTATCACGCTAGCAGAGTATGCATGTTTGAATTTGTTTATCTTCTTATTGAATCTATTTCAACAGAACCATTTAGTTCTAATGCTATCTTTGAATGCTTAATCGATAACACATTCTGATATATTCTTATCAACTACTTTATTTAGTGCTTAAAAACCCGAAAAACAAAATTTAAACTTATTCCAAATTCCATAGCTAGAATAAGTTTACCAAATGAATCATTGATATGAAAAGCACGAAGATATTGAAGGCCAATACTATTATCAAATTTGTTGAAAGTTTCGTTATATCGATCTTCCGATCGTATATCGTAACCTAAAATTAGCAAACATATAAATAATAATAATAATAGCTAAAAACTTTATTGGCTTTGTAAAAATATTTAAATCAAAGTGGAACAAAAAAAGGTTAAATGAAATAAAAAATTTAGATTTAAAATAAAACTTTAGAAATTAAAATGAATTTTCAATGCCGAATCAATATCCTTCCAATAAAATTACTCATGTTTTTAGTTACAATAGAAGTAACAAAATCAAAATGACAAAATCTCGAATATAGGAAACTTGGAACAATCAAAAATTGGATTTCGTACTTACTGACTGAAACTCAAGAACTTATAAGAACTCAATACCAATCCCATTCAAAATTTATATTCGAATTTATATAACCATAAGGCAAGCAATTAGTTCTATATATATATATCATTTGAAGCTATATTCTTTTATGGAGAACAAGTAATTGATGACACATTCATGCCCTCTCATATATAGCAAAGTTAAAATCTAGCATTATGTATGTCACCTCACAAATTTCATTAGAATTAATCTTAAATTTAGTATTAAATGAAGTATTTAGAGTTGTGATAAATTCCTTGCTGTTGATTTAAGATTATTTTATGGTTTTTTTTAAATAAATTACGAGGATTAAATCCAAACAATATTACAAAAGCAACCAACCCGCAGCAAAAATATGACATGTATCAAGGCATACTCCTATTCGTTTTTTATTTTTCACCAAATTGATAATTTGCTGTAATTCTTCAAATTTTCCACCAATAGTGTTTCCCTGTCCTGCCATTGTTTCAATCACTGCAAAGTAATTTTTTCTATAAAAATGCTGCAGAATTAGTTAAAAAAAAAAATTTCGAAAACAAACAAATTGTAATATGTTCAGTGTGTTCCATAACATAATTCAAAGTATCTGCAATTGTTTTGATACATTCTTCACGTGTACATTTTCCTGCCGTAGATCCTAAAAATCAGATCAGCATAAAATATACTGCAAAATAATCAATCAATTATGTGATCGATCGTTCATGCAATAAATCTTTTAATAGAAACTTACATTGTTAGCCTAAAATCACTTTTCTTAATCTATTTATTGTGTTAGATAAATTTTGGTTTAATTTTGCTAGGTCAACAAGAGAATAATTTTTGGCTTACTGGAACTTTCTCTCCACGATCATTCAGAAACTTCTGTTATGAAGTCATTTGACAATAATTCCTACTTTTGATCGTTTATTACAACGGTGAGAAAATTAGGTTGGATGTTTTACCTGAGAGCAAAATGAAAAATAAAACCAATGCTGTGAAGGCTTACAACTAATAATAAGATATCTAATAAGATTTCCTACAATTTCGCACAAATGGAAATAAACTTAAGTAAATGTTTACCAGGATGAATATTGTAATAGATAATACCAAGCTGCTCACATCGTTTGCATTCATCTAACATACATGCTTGAGCTCGATTCAATATTTCCATGTCACAACTACCGCCATTTATCAAATATGACCCATGCACAACAATTTGATCCATTGGAAATTCTAATTTCTACCAAAGAAATAAAAAATCCATGTATATTCGACAGTATGACTTCATTAAACTTCCAAAATGAAAAACTTTTCTTAAAATATATCTGTAACATATATGAATATAATACATATTTTAGTGTCACTTCAAACATATTGGATCATATCGGTCAATGTAGAACAAAAATAAACCTGTGCGGTTTCTCGAAATGCTCGTACCACTTCATCTTTCATGGGTGGAGAATTCCATGAACGCTGATTGCGGACAAAAAAAGCAAAAGATCGACATCCGATAGATAAGGCATTATAAAAACTTTGTTCCAAACCGCCTGGAGCAAAAATTTTCTCATTCAATTTATTAATATACATGCACGATTCTTCTCTATGAAATTACTTCTCTATGAAATTGAAGATTCTTCTCTATGAAATTACTTCTCTATGAAATTGAAGATTCTTTATGAAATTACTTGTAACGTCCATTATTCCACATTCTGTTTATTATCTAATTGTATGATTCAAATCCAACAAATCTAATAAATCACTTTTTTACATTTTCACATTATTTTCTTTTTAAAATTTCAATAAAAAAGATGAAAGAAAATAATACCTGCTACACTAACATGTGCTCCAAGCATTTTTTTGGATTCAGCAGCCGCTTTTATCACTTTCTGCGCTATTGAATTGAACGATAAATTATCTTTTATAAAGTTCATGGAGTAGTCTGAAATATGAAATATTTATTAAAAAATTATAATAAATTATGACTTTTAAGTAAGATGGCTTTTTTGGCAAAATAATTGATTAGCATTTTTCAAATTTCTCCAAATGTCAAATGCTCAAATCATTATTCCAATAATAGAAATTCTTTTTATTGTCTAACTTTCCATATTCGTAAACTATGATTATCAATTTAGCTGATAATAAATGGCTGATTCTAGTTACCAATCATACAGTTAAAGCAATACCCGAGCTGATAAATGTCTTCTTCGTATCAATATTATCATGTTTCGTTTCACTGATAGAATCTGATATTTTTGCTTGTTTTCTAGTTCTTTTTTTTCTACTATTATTATCACATGACTCTTTTACTTTCTTTTCAACCGAATTTTTCATTTTCTTTGATTTAAGTCGAGTTGACTTGCGTCTGAACATTTCTTTCTTCGAATCACTTCCCTTCCGTAAACTTGTTTCAATACTCTCCAGTTTGTCAGAATCATATTCTTTCTTGACTTCTGCTTTATCTCCATCTTCATGAACTTCAACGAAAGAATTGCTTGTCATCTCGAGATCACTGAAATAAGAATCCGCCGATATTTCATTGGAATGCATTCTTTTTTAGCATTTACACTGATGATCATCGCTGATTTCATTTTCATTGCGACACTTTATTTCATTAATTGAAAATGTTGATATACGGAACCCTCAAAAGTTTTTTCAAATCCTTATTTCTCGATAAATGCTTAATCATTATATATAAATTATTGATCATAATCCATGAATCCATATGCAATTCTTCGAAACAAAATGCTTTTCTCTCTTATTCATTAAGCCCAAAATGCCAAAATAAAAGAAAGATGCATCTAGACAATATAATCGCGACAGAAGTTTCACAATATAGCAAGAAAAAAAATTGAAGAATATATGTATAAAAGAAAAATCGAAATTCCGGAAGGAGAAACAAACTAACATTCATGTTTATCTTCAAAACTTTATGAAATAGAAGAAAACGATACTACTTTTTTCAGCTCTAATATTCACTTGTAAAGTAATATACAAAAGAATGACAAGCATAGTTAAATATTTCTATCAAATAAGTAAATAATAAATAAAACAATTTCGTGTATATTTATAATCGCTCTATAAATATTTCAGATTCTTTCAATATAACTACAAATATTCCGTTTATAGTCAAAAAGATAGCTGAAATAATCAATAACATTAAAATTACCTGACATTCATAAATACATTTATACGCATTATTCTGAGATATTAAAACTACCTGATGATACAGTATTTATAACAATTAAAAGGAAAAGTGTTTGCATAATATTATTCTCCAAAATACTTCATGAGAAAATAAGAAAAGTAAAAAGCAGTAAAAAGCAAGAATAACTTGAAGGCTAAAATATCAAGTCCAATGTTTGGGAAAAATTCTTTGAAATAAGTTCTCAAACGAATAAAGTTGGATAATTCTGAAGATTGCTTTCATATAGTTCGCTTCGAAAAACAATTAAACATTTTCGTGGGATAACATGACAAACGGCGAATTCAATCTGTTTTTTTAACCATCAAATCAACAGCTCCCTGAAGATAATATTTAACTATAGAAAATCAAGTTTATCTACAACCTATTCAATTCACTGGCGTTTCTATCCTATATTCAGAACTCATCCCCTCAACATCATAATATCATAGACGATGAGATACCTTTACAATGTCACTGCTGTTTGATGTCTTCGTGATATCTGTTTTGATCGATTTTTTACTTTCTGAAACAAAATTGACTTTTTTTTTGAGATTTAGAAATATTAAAAATTTAAAAAAGCGAAGGACTTGATTCGAAACCTTTAAAATAAATGACAAACAAATGAATGCCTCAATTTAGATAAAATTTGAGTTCAACACTGTACTTCAACGAAAAATGGATAAGCATAATAACAGTACTTTTACCACATATATCCATTTAATACGAATAAAAAACAGTCGCTACTCTAGTAAAACTATAAATATCTACAATGGTCATACGGTTATAACTATTGAGAAGAAAAGCTTAGTATAAATATTATGATACTTAGTATAAATATATACTTAGTATATAAATATTACTTAGTATAAATATTGTGATATAAATATTATTATAACAGTCATCATCCGATTATTTGAATTTACAGGCAATCAAAACAGAAATATTAAAAATTTAGAAGATTAAAATAAACATCTATCTCGTTTTCGAATAAGATTTCTGACTTACTAACTTACTAAAATTGTGCCTCATAATTTTTAGATACAAACCTGCTGAAATCATCACTAATTTATAAAACCATGAGAACAGAATAACTGTAACCATAATCCAATGTACATGGAAATACACTGAATTCCAATAACGAATTGTATCATGCCATGTTAATAATAAAAATCCCGATGCCATTAATGTAAAGCCAAGCTGTCGTATGATATACCAGCTACAACAATGATAAAAAAACTAAGACATACAATAAGTTTTACAAAATTCATATTTTCGCTTCATTTAATGATTATTGCTGGTCTATCAGCCCTGCCATTTTCCTCAAAATAACTTTAGAAAAACTGCATATAATTTTCTTTTCTAATATGATGTTTATATATTTTCTTTACTCAATCCTATGAATTTTCCGAACGATAGGAATAATCAGTATTGATTATTATTATTATTTTTTTAAGATACTAATCAGTTTTTTGTTGAATCGGTACAACGGAAAGCAAATTAACCAAGAAAGATTTCTGATTTCTAATAGCTATAATATACAGTACATAAATGTACTAACTTACTATATCTAAAGAACTGCAGTATATTTTCCAACAACATTTTTCGCTTATAATATTTAGCATAGTGTGATTTACTAATTGCTAAAAAACCCACTAAACCATTTAAATAATATGGAAGTTTTTCTATGGAATAAATTTATAAATAACTTACAAAACGATGAACGGAAGCGGTAATTTGCCATCCGATTCCTTTCGTATTAACGATAGAATGTTATCTTCTGCCAATGTGCAAAGAGGAACTGTAAGGAAGGAAAGAAAATAACCCGGATGAATGCCATGCCAAAATGCACTCACTGACATTGTCAGTAACATTCTGAAGCATATCTGCTATAAATTTTTCGATCTTTACGAACGATCATAAATCAATAAATATTTCTTTGTTCATTTGCTAGAACATTCTCTAATATTTTGAATTCCTTATTATCATTTTCTTATTTAATACTTTATCCAAAAGAAATTCCTATAAATAAGGAATTTTAGAGTACCCAAGTGATCGCGGCACACGTTTGTACACGTAATTTGCAAGCCAAAATTGGACCGTACGATTCCAAGCTCTCATACCACCTCGGAATGTAGCATTTAGTTCAATAGAACAGATATCCAAATTACGTATCGCTTCTGAATTGTAATTTGTCCCTTTTTTATTCATCTGCTCTCTATAATAAGTATAAATATCATTTTAAGAATTTTTATTAATTCATTGCATTATATACTGATGATATCACTGTGCTGCGCTCAACAGTGATGGAATCAATGGATAATCAATAGGATCAATAGATAATCAATAGTGTTGGATAATTGATAAACAGAGAGCTGTAAAAACTTGCTTTATTTGGATTTGAATTAAGAAATATTACTTTAAAATATCGATTCTATTAGGTCCTTTCCCCGCCGATGGACAACTTTCCTCCGGATAAATTCCAATTCCATTAAGCACACAGATTGATTCAGCAACCATCCATGCGCTGTATACGCGACATCGCATCCATAAAAATACTAAGAAACTAACGGATATTCGATAAAAGATTGTTTCATCGAAAAATTCATCGTTCCGCATCGTCTGTTAAAAAAATTTTCACAATCATACTAAAATTTTGATAATAATCAGCAATATCAGAAGACTTAAAAACAGATATGATTACAATTACTTCAGAAAAGTATAAAATCTTTCTGTTTTATAGATTTAAAGTACTGGATATATCTTATGTGATCGAATGAATAAATGTGATGTAACAAACCTCAAGAGGAAAGACATACAAAAGTGAAATAAAGGCAGGTAATGACCAAGCAAAATTATACAAACGCCATTTAATATGTTCCCAAACGGATATTTCCATTATATTATCATTATCAACAACATCTCGATACATTGCATATGTATAATATGGACCTGAAAAAAGGAAAAATATAATATATGGCATAATGAAATCTCTCCTGAAATGATATATTTCAAAATAAATTTAAACGATTGAACAAATTGCAGCATTTGGTTAGAAAATCATTTCTCCCAGTTCTAATAATTCGTTTTTAATTAAATTGATTCTTATATTACGATAAATTAAAAAAAAATAGAAAACTATAGTGCTAAAAAGAGTAAAAAAGGTTATCAACATAACCGTACGCTTTAGATCAGATTATATGAATATTTATATTCGAAAATCGAATGAGAAAGAAAATTTGTGATATTAAAAAATGAAACCAACTAATCAAAATATTAAGTATGAAGCATAAATATACCAGTAAAAAGGCCTGGAAAATTATATGAATATAAAAATATCTGCCACCATGACGGTTCTTCAGTGAATCGTGTCCGTTGTGGATCAAATTTCATTTCATCTTTTCTTCTGCTATCAGCAATTTCAAAACTTAAACCAACGAGCTGTTAATTAATGATTTGGAAAAAAGAAGAAAAAGGATTTTCTTTAATATAACAAAGTTCTTTACTCATATTCATTGGTCGTGTTGTCCTTATAAGTTCTTGTTCAAAAAAAACAAAAAAATCATAAAACTAGAAAGGTGAATATAAGACGAAATTATATTAAAATAAAGCACAAAAAAATTATCTCTATCGTTCAAAATGAATTCGATGGAATAATTCGTTGTCTCATAAAGCATTGTAAAGCTTATCATTGGTACTATTATCACTTTTTTTTTAAAAATTCAATCGATTCATCTTTCAAGCAAGAAGAATAATGAATTCTTTCTAGAATACTAATAGTATATAAATAATATTGAAACATACTCTCAATGTCATAATAAGTTGAACGGCATTTGAATGCGAGACAAGAGCAGGAAAGCCGATCAGATGTATAGCTCGAAGAAATCCCAAATAACCGAATGTGATGATGAAAGATATTAATGGTAAATAACTGAAAAATGTTACAGAGCAGGAAATATATATAACATATATTGACAATATTTGAGAACTCACTCTGAAATGTTAACTCTCAGAAACTGATTATAATTATATTGATAATTGCAAGATTTACCGATTTTTCACAACCGAACTTAAAATAATATTTAAGATAACGATAATGAGCGAATATAGCAATTTCCAACTGATAAAATAGTAAACCATTGCAATACCAATAAGTCCACCACATATCTCACGAATTATGCCCCAGCGCACCTAAAATTCAGTTTAAAGTCAATTAAAAATTCGTTATGGTTAAAGTTTTCCGAAAATTAAACAAAAGAGACAAAACCAAAACTAACTTATATTTCTAGCTAGTAAATAAAAAATTACCTGTCGCATAACCAAGGAAAACAAGAAAGAAATAATGAGTAATTCACTATAGATTAAATCATCAATCCTCTCCAACAGCAATTCAGATAAAGCTTCCCACATATTGACCTTCGTTTGATCTATTTTGAAATTGATTCGGAAATTTTTTAAATGGACATAGAGAAATCTGCAATTAAAACTCAAACAAAATGTAATTTATTTATTTTTTAATAAAGTGATAAACAAATAACTAACCTTATATAAGTTCAACTTTTTATCACACTTTCTCATCATATTCATTTATCATTGTTTTGGATAGGAAAATGCTCTGAATTTTATATCAGAAAATATTCAAAATATACAACAGCAGTGCATCTCATACTATAATCATTCGTTGTTACAAAATAACCAATAATATTGACAAAATTCTAAAACCATATCTAGTAAATACTTAAAAATCTTTGACGCGACTAACTGTTTGGCGAGAAATTCCTAATTCACTTCCAGAAACCAAAAATTTTTAAAAGCAAATATCTTGATTACCTTTTCTCGAGAAAACCATTCATATAAATTGTCAGTCATTCATTGGAAGAATTATCCATAAGTTTCTGGTATTCGTTTGACCGATGATTTTAAGACTAATCTATAAGAGTTTTGCATTAATCCATATAATCTATTTGTATGAAAGAAGAGATGAAAGAATTTTCGATTTTTTTATATCAGTATGAATCCAAATTCATATTCCAGATAAATCTGAATATTAATTCTGAACCTCTTAAAAACTCAGCAAATCAAAGAATCGAACTATTACGTAACTTCATGGAATTTAATCAATTTTAAATTCGGAATTTCCTACCAGAAACACATCTAATAGATTTATTCGGAGAAAGATAAATAACGAAACTGAATAGTTCTTAAATAATTTATGTCCTAAAACGAATTTTTTGTAAAATCCGTAATCTCTCTAATTCAAGCATGCTTTGCTTTTTCACGAGAATGCTGGATGATTGATCGGTTGGACATTTATGCTATGTCCAAAAATATTTCAGGATAGAACTATGATTCTGATTCCAAAACTAATTATTCCATCGAATTTCATGAAAATCACAGAAAATAACTTTATACTTGGATTACATGACAAAACTCGATAGTTCAAAATTTCATCAAAATCCATAGATAAAGCGATCAGAATAAAAAAATAAAAACAATAATAATTATGATCATACAACCTCTCGATTCTTCATGTTATTTTCATTTTATCAATATTTCCAATTAATATTTATAGAAGTAAACTTTCAAAGATAAATTGCGTCAATACTCTATAAGCAAAGTTATGATAAATTGAAAGATTCAAAAATTTAACAGAATGTTGAAAAATCTAAAGGTTTACTGATTATTTTTTGCTGCAAAATTATAAAATGCATATAAACCAGTTAAATCTCTGGAAAATACTTCGGATAGCTATTTGAATACGAATTGATTTGAATATTCGGATAACTATTTGAAGTTACTGAAAAAAGAAAAAAACATTTTCGATTTATTCAACTTTTCAAGAAGATATCTTTCCTTTTTTTTGTGTTTTATTTCTGCAATAATATAAATAAACTTTATATCCTATTCCTTTATGAATAAAAAAAATGTTCGATTTCTAAAAGAAAATTTGACAATTATAACTTAAAAATTTTCCGAAATTATTTTGTCCATTTTTTTTTTTAGAAAGAGAGGGCAAAAATATTGAGCATGTTGAGATTGTTCTCTTTAATAAGAGAAAAACAACAAAAATATCAGATATCATTCAATTAGAAAAAACATCTCAAAAAAATCTTCAAAATTATTTTCATCAATTCTATGAAATGAAAAGAAACAGTAAACTTTTTTAAGACATCACATAACTATTCATCTAGCTAATATCATATTCTTTAAAGATCTATATGAATTACATTTTTCTTACAGAATGTTAAAGATACCTCAGAATCAGTATTTGTTTAGCATCACATTTTTGCTGAAAAATTCTCCCAATGTTGTACCATCACTGGTTTTTCTTATGGCTACTTCTTGTAGCCATATTATCATATCTTCTGAAAACTAATCACTAATCAACGTAAGTTTCATTTATTGTTGTATGTTATAAAATATTTACATAATTTTAAAGAATTTCAAACACATAATTGAACATTTTCTTACACGTATTTGCTAATGTAAAATAGAAACTAATTTAAAATCATATATCAATTCATGTATCTGCTTTCTAGATAGGAAAGTTTATCACAATGGTAATATATAAGTTAGAGAAGTTTATCACGATGATAGTAGATAAGCTAGAATAGTTTACCACGATGATAATATAAAAGTTAGAAAATTTCATCACAGTGATAATATATAAGTTGGAAAAATTTATCACGATGATAGCATATAAGTTAGAAAAGTCTACCACGATGATAGTATATAAGTTAGAAAAGTTTATCACAATGATAATATATAAGTTAGAAAAGTTTATCATGATGATAGTATATAAGATAGAAGAGTTTATCACGATGATAATAGATAAGTTACGAAAGATAACATGGTGATCTCTGAGCTTGGTCGAAAAGTATTACATATAAAATAGCATGCTAATATGGAAATTATGGAAATACTTTACGCTATTTAAAATTATTAAATTCGATAAATGCAAAGATGAAATGGCAAAATTCAGAAAATAAAATTATTGAATAAAACATATGTAAACTGCTTCACGTAATTAATTTACGTTTGTAGAAAGGTGAGTAAATTAAAGAAAAATTAAATCATTCACAAATCACAGTGATCGTACGTACACGTAGAAATACGTCATGATATTCTAGCAAATATTATAAGCAATGCTGTATCGTAATTATCAGTCAACTAAAGCTGTGAATATAATTTACAATCTTACATATTACTGTTACTGATATATTATCAAGTATTATCAGCATATGCATCAGATACAAAAAAAAAAGTAATGCGTAGAAGAAATTTTTTCATTATGTCTCCAATAATTTTATGTTACACTAGTTCACTTTGATTAAGTTTAGATGAATGATAAAAAATGTGTCACTTATCTGATATGATTTAGATATTTCATATGGTATTGATTAAAATTATTTTACGTTATTGTTTTCACTTATCAGACATGATTAAAATATTTCACAGATAAAAGAAAAATTATACTATCAAAGGAAAGAAAAATCAAAAAAATTTAAAAATTTACTAATATGATAGACTCTAGTCCTATCCAACTTCAAGATAAACATCAGCCAAAACTATGCCAGAACTAGTAAAGTTTTCTAATCAGATGGTTTAAAATGAAGAGAATAATAATTCAGAGAATCAACGAAAAATAATCCAGTAAGGAGAAGTTGTCAATACTTAGTCTCGAGAAAGTTTTGAAGCTAACATTAGGATGGGCTTCTCCCTAATCTCGAGAAAACTTGGACATAAACGAAGTTCACAAAGTTCGAAATTCGTAATGAACAAAAAGATTGCAAGGAACATCTTATTTTGGATAGAATCTATGAGTACTAAAAGGTTCGTCCACTTCAGCATTTTTATCAGTTACTCAAATTTCCTTATACTCTAAGATCAAAGAGTAAAAGATAGCGGAGATGTATAGCTAAAGATGATACTTTAGTCTTTAGAGTACTGTTAAGAATGCTAATTTGTTCTATAGTATTACTACGGCATTCACTACTGTAATTGTTAGATTCGATTGTGATGGTAGAAAAGTTGCTTATCAATGATGCTTATTTTACATTGATATAGATAAATGTATGATGTGTAACACACATGCAAAGTAAAATCATGACCGCTTTCTTTCCAATCGATTAATTGATTGATTGATTGATTAATTAGTTTATACTCAGTGAACGATAATTCCGCAAAACTTTCTCTCTTTTGGTAGAAGAATTGTAAAATGACTCGGATCAACTAAGAAATAACTTAAGCTAAATAGAATTAGATGATAACTGATCCGATGAATTCTCGAAAAGTTAATATCAATAAACTTTTTCAAAGTAAAACTTTGATTTTATCCTATAAAGTTATAGTTGTAAATAATAAGGTTATTATTATCAAAAATTTCATTTTAATCGTTAGTTTAGGAAAATTTCATTGCCTTCCACGTAAATTTTTCAGACCTAAATTATAAATTAAACTTTTGAATTGTAAATTTATAAATTAAACTTTTGAATTGTAAATTATAAATTAAACTTTTGAATTGTAAATTTATAAATTAAACTTTTGAATTGTAAATTTATAAATTAAACTTTTGAATTGTAAATTTATAAATTAAACTTTTGAATTGTAAATTTATAAATTAAACTTTTGAATTGTAAATTTATAAATTAAACTTTTGAATTGTAAATTTATAAATTAAACTTTTGAATTGTAAATTTATAAATTAAACTTTTGAATTGTAAATTTATAAATTAAACTTTTGAATTGTAAATTTTAAATTAAACTTTTGAATTGTAAATTTATAAATTAAACTTTTGAATTGTAAATTTATAAATTAAACTTTTGAATTGTAAATTTATAAATTAAACTTTTGAATTGTAAATTTATAAATTAAACTTTTGAATTGTAAATTTATAAATTAAACTTTTGAATTGTAAATTTATTTGAAAATAAATACGAAATATGCGAAATTGTTTGGAATAAAATGTTCAAAACAACGAATTATTTAATTATTTCTCTTTTTTTCCCAATAAAACAAGAAATATACATATAAAGACGCAAATATAGTGCAATTATTTGAGCAATCATTGATAAAATTCTTTAACATATTGTTTTCGAATGCAAGTGATTTTGAAAGAATCCATAATCAGTAAAAAATCAACAGCATTTGATGTATATCGGAATTTTTGATCAGCTAATTGAAATATCAGATAATATACACGGGTGATGTTTGTTTGTTTAAATACATTTATTGAAATTATCAATTTTCCAGAGGAAATGAAATTAATTTCGAAATGATGGATAAATCTCATTCAAATAATCGATAATGATAAAGAGTAGGAGAGATAGCTAAAGAATATCATTATCATTGAGTTGTAGCAATTTCATCTGCATTTTTACCCAACCAGCAATGGCAATAATTTTGGCATACACGCCAGGAATATTACTCCGACCGCATCCATGACCCCAACTAACCACTCCTTGTAGTTCCCATCGTTGATTCACATCGCTATAACACACCAATGGACCACCTGAATCACCCTGAAAAACTTATTTAGGAAAGGTTAAAGGTCTGAACCAAAGCTTTAAATCTGCTTAGGAATGATGATAATCTTTGATATTATCATATCTCGTCCAATTTCCAAAATAATTTTTCCTAAAACAAAACCTGACAAGCATCAGCACCACCGGAACCGGCACAAATCATAGATAATGGATCCACGCGGCCGAAATAATGCAAAATACTGTTGCAAACAACGAGTGGTATAATTGGAACACGTATTTCACGTAACTTTGGTGAAAAACTGCCACTTTCTTCTTGAAAACCCCATCCTATAAAAAGTTTTATTCAATTTATATGTAAAATCATCTAAATTATAGTAAATTCAAAATGTGGCAAAAAGAAAATGTGAGAAAATCGTAATGTATTCTCGACAAATGATTAAACGTATTCTCGAGAAGTGATTTTTATCATTGCTTTTTCTCGATACTCCTTTATAACTCAATCAATAACATTACTTATACCAGTAACAATGCAATTATCCCCTACTGATGGCTCCGATGTTGGCAAACATATCGGTAGTACATTTTCAGTAAATTTTAATTTTCCATGCAATCTAAATAAAGTTGCGGCTGTTAAAAACGACAAATAGAATATTTTAGTGGTACGTTCAAATTTTTCAAATCATTGAAAATCAATTGTTGTTTTATCTGAACTTTAACCTTAATGAAGTGTTTTCATCTTCTCAAGCTAAATATGTTGAAATATTTTAAATTCCTAATGTCATTCCAACAAATGACATTCTCATGATCAATATCACTACTAATAGCTAATGGGAAAAATATTTTCACCTAGCGATGGCAATATCAAATGAACTTGGCATAAGAATATTGAATAATGGATGTATTGAGATATTCCGAATATCATAGCTTTTTCCGGAACCAATTTCATGACCCCCTATAAGAACCGTATAACGTGCCGGATTACGACTGAAAATTTTATCATATCATTCGGTTATCTAACCGACCATCAATTTTACTGAGAAAAATTTTGAAATTATTTTCTAATACTAATTCTAAATCTTCCAATGCTATTTTATTCATTAATTATTTCATGCAGAAATAAGAAATCCAAAATCCAGTTATCAGTAATATTTTGATTTGTTAAATCATTCCCATTATATATATTCAAGATTAGAATATATCCTGATGCATAAGGAATAAGAATGACCTTCGAGAAAAGCAATGTGCAGCAGTGATAACGATATCATCACTTAATATTGCTGCACCACATCGATGAATTTTTGTTTCGGTATAAATCAGTTGTGCGGTCCAAGGCCATATATGTGGTTCTGATTCGTTACCTCCGACTACACGACGTTCATTCTGCTTCAATATGTATTCTGAGATCAATAAATTCCCGGGTATAAAAGTTTTTGGGATATTTGTAAATTATATAGAGCAAACATAGTATATAGATACTGAATATATAAAAAGGGAAATACTTTTAGGATATATTTTAACCTATGCAATAATACTTTGAATGTTTTGTAATTGATAATTGATGAATAATCAGAAACAATAAAAACTAAGGTAAATTTGATCAAATCATACTAATATATAAAAAGATAGATATAATTTAATTTTAACATATTCAACGGAAAAAGAAAAAAGACATCAGCATAAGTAATATGGGATTTGTTATAATTACAATTTGTTTATTTCTTATTTACAATTGCAACTTGTTGTTTACAACTGTAATTTGTTCATTGCTATCTATCAGTTCAGATCTATTGTAAATGAAACTGATGATGACTTTTGACCTTTGGCATACGATAAGTAAAAGCAAATTTTGCTAAATTACAACAAACAAGTCGAAATTTAAGCAAAAAGGACAGAATAAGAAAAAAAAACATACGGTTATAGATTTTCCGTTATCGATAAGATTATCTAAATTATGAGAACGGCCACAAATCTCTACCTTTTGTGGCTGTGAATTTACAAATTCAAATAGTAATAAAACTACTATTGGAAAGTTTCGCATTGCAAATCTGTAAATAATTGAACTTTAATTAAAGATTAATAATTAAATAATATTTCGAGCATTGCAATGGAGTAAATAGTAACTTCATCTCATATATTATCATTAGAAATGATAACATAGATAACATTACCTCCCATATATCGTACCCACATGATAATAACTCACAAGAAAGATAATAGCATTTTCTAGAAGAATGACTGAACTACTAAAATATTGATCATATGAGGCAGATCAGATATCTTTTGTTTCTCTTATTTTTATTTTGAAGCACAAAATTAGTGATAGCATAATTTTAAGTAACATATTAATTACATTTATATTAATTATTAATTGTATATTATTAACTATTACCAATGAAACTTTATTTGATTAAAATTAAATATTCAAGCGCAAATTTTCTTTAAAATTAAATCAAAATTAATATGTAGAGAAAGATATTGAATTGAGGAAAAGAAAACAAAAATTTGCCACTTATCGTTTATAAATTAATTTTACTAAAAAATTTGTTAATTAAGAAAGATGCAGCAATTTGCTTTTACAACTAATATACATTATCAACGATTTCAAGCATCTGTGAGACCTTTCTGAAAAAAAAAGCGAGATTAAAAATAGTCAGATTTTCAATACCAAATTCAAATATGATAAGTGAATGCAGGCAGGAGCTTAAATAGAATGCAAGAAGAGGAATTGATGAACAATCATTATATCTGATAAATTTTTTAAAGTTACGGTTAAAAATAACTGATTATTTTGATTTGAAGCAATCTGAGATAAACTTTTAATGAAGAGAAATTACATTGACTTATCGACAAAATTTTGTATATATTTTTATATCTGTAGTGATACTAAAAGCTTAAACTGTAGTGATAACAATAATAAATTATCAATTAATTATTTGATGAAAGAGGCAGAGGAAATAAAACTAGACTAGTAGATAATTAGAACTAATAGATAATTCTGACAGTTACAAATATTGGAACACTCTCTTTTGTTCTTTTGTAGTTGATAAACAATGATTTATGATCTGCCAAGATAATTTTTCCTCCTTTTGTTTATTGCTTCAAATATCGGCGAAGTAAAGCAAATGAGTTCTTCTTTGTTAAATATAAAATTTATGTGACAGATATATGTCGTAAAATCTGTTCAACAATAAATATCAATTTTCATGATGTTAAGTCTTCATTTGCATTGCATGCCTTACCATGGTTATCAGATTCATTGCATTCGAGAGTGATACCGGACTCTATCACTTCGAGTAATTGAATACTGCTTAGTGATTGTTGATAATATTTTGCTGATAGTTTTTGAAATTATAAATATTATTTAAGGACTTGCCTAAATTTCATTCGTTTTAAATTACAAAATTAAAATGTTTTGCATTTTTTTTTCTCTAAATATTTCTTTAAATTGCCTGATAAATTTCGAGTTCGAAGATTTATACAATAGTTATCTTACTACTGATTAAAAAAATTACTTGGATAATAAATCGAATGATTCATTCTTTATCTCATTAATAATACAGTACTATAGTGGAGATTTTTATTTTTGCATTTCTTATTTATTATTATTTCAATTTAAAAAGACAAGAAAAATAATAATAGAAAAATGTGGCAGAACTTTTACAATGTATTTTTGCACAGATGAAAGACTGATAACTAAAAAAAAATATCATTTTAAAGTACTATTGAAAATTTTTCTACTTAAAACTACTCTTAAATACTATCTTACACCAAATAAATTAAAAAAATTATATTAAATGTTAATTGCATATTAAGTCGAAGTTTCTGTGCTTAAATTTTGCTCGAATTTTAACTAATATTTTGAATTTAAAGTTAAAATTTTTTATCAATTTTACATCAATAATTCATAACAATCATTGGTTGACGTGCAAGACTTCTTTCAGATTTGATATTGATATAATCATTACTCATTTAGTTATCAAAATTTTTTTCTTCAAATTATTTGTAACACAAAACGATAATTGCCAACAGTTGACAATTATTAACACTTTTAGTCTGAGATGGATCAATCATTAGGGAAGTTGCTATGATAACAAATACAACGCAGATAATTAATAAGAGTACTAAACAGATGCATTGGTCTTTATCATCTGAAATGAATATATACATAATGGCTAAAGTTTTTTAAAATTGAATCTCAAAGAGGAATATATACTGGAATTAAAATATATATGAACTTTTCATTGCAATTTAAAATACCCGATATAAAACATTCTAATTATTTATAAATAATCAAGTGAGCACTTCAGGAAGCAAATGTATCACTTTAAGTAGCTACTATATTTTCTACAAAATCTTACACAAAATTAACATTCTTCCCTCACATATTGCCCAATTGCTTAACTTTTCCTTATCGATATTTGCATTTCAGATCAACACATCAAGATTGATTTTATTATATAATATTTCTGATTTCTGCTTTCCATCTTGATTTCATCTTTCAACAAGTCTCCATAATGACAAAAGATAATTTTTCATTGATGTGATCTTATGATTGAAGTCAAGAAATTCTAAATTAATCTACACGTCCGGATTGCTAAATCACTTCTGTTCCTCGAAGTCTCAAAACTTACCCTTCATAACATTCAACTTGCCGAAGTCTTTATCGACTATTAATAACTTGTCAATCGATGAAATCTTTTTTTTAAATCATCAGAAAAGTCTATCTATGCATCTCTCACAGATACCATCAATTATTGTTCTGATGTTACCTCACAATGAAGTCTTGAAATATTTCTTTGTTTTCTAAGCTCTTAGAGATTCATATCAGATATCTAATTCCAATAGAAATAGATGATTATTCGTCTAAACTTATTTAAATTTAAATATTAAAACTTTCTTACAATTCCGACAATATTGCAACAATTTTAATCGATTGATTATAGTTTATTTCTTACATTATCAAAAATATTACCGATTTTCAAGCGATT
>SNRZ01000389.1:0-23434 GCA_008729115.1 Dirofilaria repens | reverse complement strand
GCTTTTTGGACAGTTGATCAGCAGTATAATAATGATAATAATATCATAATAACAATATAGATGATGATGATGATGATAAAACAGCAATAATAATGATACAATAATATATGATAATGATAATGATAATGATAATGATAATGGTAATAATAATGACAGCAATAATAGTAATATAACAATAATAATATAGCCTATTGGGCGTTTATCAACTGTATAATAATAATAATAATATCATAATGATAACAGTTATAATAATAATAATATTATTTGCAATATAATAATATAGCTTATTGGGCGGTTGATCAGCAGTATGATGATTATACTACTACTACTACTAATAATAGCAATAATAATAATAATAATAGCAATAATAATAACAATAATAATAGTAATATCAAATGGCACTAACAATAACAATTATAAAGAGAGAAAGAAGATGTTTTAAATTTCATTGGGAAAAAAGAAGATATTTAAAAAATTTAAATATCATGCCATGGCAAAGTGCCAATTATCATTTCAGCAGTCATATATAAAAGTGACCATAGGTCATCATGACGTCCTTGTTCATCACCACAATGAACATTTATCGAGCAATATCGAATAGTACCTCGAAATGGCGCTGTTTTACGTGGTTCACGTAATTTACTATTACCTTTTTCATCAAATGTCTTAAATAAATAAACAATGCGAGCAATTGTATTATATAACAAATCTAATCTATAATCCGTGATTAAATGATAATTATGATAATATCTAGATTAGAAATACTTTGCATGATAATATAATATCAGGTGTTAAATTTATATATAAATTGCTTATTTCATAAATTTCCATTTTAAGTAATCAATATGTATTATATTTGCAGATGATGTATTACGATAAAAAGATTATTTATTAATTCAGAAATTTATCAATTAAAATTCTGAAATCACTAAATGATAATTTTGAAGAAAGATAATTTTATCAATTTATCAACGAACACAATATTGTCTTGCAAGACCAAAATCAAGCATAAATACAGTTCGCATTACTGATAATTTTCGTCCCATAGCAAAATTAGATGGTTTTACATCTCGATGAATAAATCCAATATTATGTAAATCTTCGATTCCTTCTAGACATTGCATGCATAATTTTACGGATGTTGGCAATGTGAAGCACTAGCAAAAAAATAAATTATTATTATGCAGCTATTTAGAATCTTAAAAGATTCTGAAGCAGAAATTGCTGACACTTCGAGAATTCGAGGAATTTTGAATAGTTGATTATTAGAATCTTAAAAGATTCTGAAGCAGAAATTGCTGATACTTCGAGAATTCGAGAAATTTTGAATAAATGATTGATTGACTGGTTGATTATATACATTGTAGACGAGTTCTATTTTGAGAAAATGAAATCGATATGAATTTTCGGCTCAAATTTTAGAAGGTAAAAATTTTGAGGAACTTTTTAAGTTTTTTAATTTCTATTGTCATATTCGATGATGTTACTTCTTCATTGTAATAATTTAAATTCATATTAGGCTATTTATAATAATGCAGACCTGATTTGGAGATTGTTTTCGTAATTCGCATAATGATTTTGATAATAAGGTCATAATCAAAAAATAGTAATCTTGACCCTAAAGTAATATTATTTCGAAATAATTATCATATTTCCATGTCTGTTTTTATACATTGCAGATATTGATAATTTATATTAATGTTATAATGATAACTGATATTTGATAATAAATTATTGCAATAACTTCTGCCAGATTTTAGCATATGCACAAATAATTTAATTAATTAATATATAAGTTACATTGTTAATAAGAAATGGACAAGAGACATGAATTTTTAATTAATTAAAATTTATTGAATTTATTTAAATACTTCTAAAAATGATTAAAGAATTTTGGTTTATTTTTTTCTTGGCTTAATTTAATCATACCTTTCCGGCTGCATAAATTTTGCATGCATGCTGTGATTTGTTTAATTTTTTTAAAACATGCACTTCCATTTTTAATATTTGATCATCACTTAACATTCCAATTGGCTCAGCTTTCAAAGCAGCCATTTGAATTGGATTTTGCATATTAACTACCTGGAAAACTAGGCCACAACCACCTTCGCCAATTCGACGTAGTATCTGTAGGAATAAGTTTTATGGCAATTATTGAATTTATAACAAATTTAAAATAATGTCAAGTAAAGTTTTAAAATTTGTAAATTTAAAATCTGATATTTTAAAAAATTTCATGAATGCATTTATAAGTCAAAAAACATATTAGATTTAATCAATGCATTTCTAATTGATAACAAAATTGTTACTTTAAAAAGTTGGACAATTCTTTATTACCGAAGAAAATATTCAAGCCTTAATGGAATATAAGTACTTTCGAGACTAGTCCAAGTTAAGTAACACAAATTCTTTCGAGATTATTCCAAGTTAAATGATACAAATTCTTTCGAGACTATT
Source organism: Dirofilaria repens (assembly GCA_008729115.1). Taxonomy (NCBI): domain Eukaryota; kingdom Metazoa; phylum Nematoda; class Chromadorea; order Rhabditida; family Onchocercidae; genus Dirofilaria; species Dirofilaria repens. The sequence continues at coordinate 20,977 of SNRZ01000389.1, read as the reverse complement.
CCAAGTTAAGTAATATAAATTCTTTCGAGACTATTCCAAGTTTATTGTAAGATAAAATTCTAATGAAAATAATTTGTTTTTTTCCTTAACAGATATATTTAGCACATATGATAAGCATTAACATATATTGATAATGTGGACCTGCCATTGATTTTTCACAATGCTACCAATTTGAAGCTTAATTTTTCGCAAATCTTCTTTACCCATTCACTGCTAATCGCAATATAGCAGAAAAAATTTTATAAACAATAAAATTTTCCTTTCAAAAATAATGATTTTATATTAATCGATAGACATTTGCATATTTTATATTACAATGTGTATTTTTAATCTCAAATCTTTCGTCTAATGATGAAATAATAAATGATGTGATACAGGTGATAACTAATTATGGTCTAATTATGAAATGACAAATAATGCGCTACAGGTGATAATTGATTATAGTTTAATGATGAAATAATAAATGATGTGATACAGGTGATAACTAATTATGGTCTAATTATGAAATGACAAATAATGTGATAAAGGTAATAATTAATTATAGGCTAATTATGAAATAACAAATAATGTGATGCAGATGATAAGTAATTAGAGTCTAATTATGAAATAACAAATGATGTGATACAGGTGATAATTGATTATAGGCTAATTATGAAATAACAAATAATGTGATGCAGGTGATAATTGATTATAGTAGGAATCGAAATAAAATGTGTCAAGTCTAAAAATTCCAATTAAATTCGTTTATTTTCATTACTAATTTTAAGTTAACAATTAAATTGTACTAACTTAAAAAGATGTAAAAATTTCAAAGAAAAAAAGATAATATTTAATTTCATGAAATGCGAATAAGATTATTTCTCGAGAGAATTTTAAATGCATGTGAAATTATTGTACGTTTAACATAATCATATGTTAATCGATAAACAGGACATTTGCATAAATCGTATAACTTCAGGCTCCGATTAATATAATTTGGCTTTTACATCAGCTTGTCCAATTTGTGCCGTTGAATGATATCGAAGTGTAGCGGTCATTAGTATCCAAGACGAGACTAGTAAAATGCCAACCCAATGACCGCCATTCCAATGTTCTGAGTAAGCATATTGTGACCATACTTGTGCAGCAAAAGTTAATGCACAAATCTGTAAAATTCTAATCACTTGAAAAATCAGGAAAGAAAGTTATCGATAGTTAAATTACTGTTATAACAATCTATTCCATTCTAAGGTCAAAGATTACTGTTATAATAATCTACTCCATTCTAAGGTCAAAGAGTACTGTTACAATAATGTGTTCCATTTTAAGGTCAAAGATACTGTTATAATAATCTGCTCCATTTTAAGGTCAAGGGGTAATTACTGATAAGATGCTTTTTTTTTCTTTCAACGACTTCAATGTCTGTTACTATTTTTCAAATCATTAACGAATTATTAAGTTTTTTTTGAAACTTTCTGACTAAATTACTTTTATCAAAAGAAAAGAGATTCTGTGGAATTGATATTTGCCTAATATCACTTTAAAGGAAATTATCACTTAACTTAGCAGATAAGAGCAATTTTTAATCAAATAATCATTTATAAACATACTAAAATCCGGGCGTCAAGAGCAACTAGACGATCGCCTAGCTTTTTCCAGTGTAGAGCATGATTAGTGATTACATAAGCTGTTAAGAAATCAGTGCCCATAAATCGAGCACAGAATTCATGCGATTCACTCAAAGATATACGAACCTTAACATTTCACAGAAGTTTAATTTTAGAAATAATTTTTTTAAATATTAATTAAAATTTGGAATTTATATTAATTAAGTTGTAAAATAAGTTTTCAGGTAACATTAATAGTAACAAAACAATTTTTGTTAATAATAATTTAAACAAACTATAAAAATATAAAGTATTTTCAAAAGTATCTTTAAAAATTTGAATTAATACGAATTACCTTACTTTAATTTTGCATACTGAAAAGCGCAATCTTTACAAAATGCTGATTCAAGTGGGAATTGATAAAATGCAGTCAGATATGAGGCTAACAAAATTTATAAAAATAAATATTTAGGGACAAGAAGTTCATTAAAATGACTTGAAGGTGAAAATGATACCTGTCGATGTAATAACCATCCAGGAAATGCAAGCCATGCAGCACCAATTATTATACATATAAGGCTATCTATTTGGAATAGAATATTTTCTATATCATTTGTTATCACCGTATCACCAATAGTCCATCGATGAGCTGTTTGCAGATATAAATTTACTGCTAACCAACCATAGCACCAATATTTTGCAATTTTCAAATACTGCAAAATATGGAAATAAAAAATAGAGAATAGAATTCAGGAAAACTTTTATCATAAAATTTAAAATGATATGATAAAATTATAAAAGAACAGATAGCAAATTTTATATTCCTTCTGAATGCTTCGCCAAATAATCGATATCTGATATTCATCAGCATTTTATCATTTGATTATTTAATTTAATAAAAGTTTAAAATGAAAATTTGAAATTTAAACCACTTACATCAGGATGAATTAAGTTTGGTGTTTCTGCTGAACAATGTACTAGGACTAGAAGCATTGATATTAGTCCCTGAAAATAATTTCTTATTTATTTATTTATCAATATATTTCAAAATTAGGATAAATCTAATATGAAATTTCAAATCACAAATTTGTAAAATGCATGCATTACAATCTTTAAATAATTAATTTCTTAACTATTAATTATATATCGAGATTGATTAATCTATCGAGAAATTTAGTTACGACGAAGAAGCTTTAACAATTCTCAATTAATTATATGTCGAGATTGATAAATTTATCGAGAAATTTAGTTACAAAAAAAGAAGCTTTAACAATTCTCAATTAATTACATATCGAGATTGATAATCAAAATATTTTAACAGATGAGTTATAAAAAAAAAATGATACCAGGATTCGGATGAAATGACAAGCACAAAGTGTTTCTACAGAAGAATTTCTCAATCGATATAGTAGATAACCGGCTCCAATATGTTGACATCCTATACATCTAAGCAGATGCCAATGGACGCCATCTGTTTCTTGTATCTGTATATCATTTAATTTAGAAGGAATTGATATGATAATTTAAATTTGCATATTTTTTTCTTTGTGATAAAAATTTCAGCGAAAAATGAAAAATAAAATGGAATAGTAAATAATCGATTGCTGATAGAGTGATAAGATAAGAAAGGAGAAATTGGCGGAATTTAAAAAATTTTCATTTTTACAACAGTATGTAAAGTAAAATTTGTTATAATGATGAGAAAATTTTGTATCGAAATAACTAATTAGCTTTGCTGAAATTATTTTCACAAAAATAAACTTTTATTATCACAATTGTTAAATTGATTTAGATAATGAATTTTAATCATTAGGAAGCGTAATCGATTGTTAGTGATAAAAACAATTTCATCGGATAATCAATTTCATTTCTTTTTTTTTGTTCTTATTATCAAATATCAATTGCGTAATTTTTGTGTCACAAATGCTAATAATAAATTAATTTTACAATTACAAAAAAAAAATTCTTCTTTGTGATAACAAAACATTGTGATAAGCAAACATTGTGATAATAAAACATTTCATTCATTCAATATTTCAAAGGATTCTGAAACCTCAATTGTTAATTCAATCATTTGTACTATAATTGTTGTAAAAAATATTTGCATGATCCTATCGCATTAGATGTTTAGCTAAAAATTGGAAAAATTTTTCAATTTCAATTACATTAAATTACCAAGTGCCAATATAATGATGAATCATAGAGTATGGCGTAATGATTTCGCAAATAAGTTCAAAGGTTAAAGTTCAAAACTAAAATTTGAATTAAAAATATTTATTATGATAAATTAAATAGAGGAAAAGAAAAAAAAGTTTACTAAACTTACAAAAATAATGTAAGCGACGAGAGAAGGTGTAAAAAATAGTATTGCACCGATGAGAAGACATACGATAGCATCGATAACTAACAAACTGCGCCGCATTTCCATAATAAATAGCAATTGGCGCTTATCGATAAAACGGTGACTTCGCAAAGTTAGCGACAATGATGTAGTTGGTAAATGATGAAATGAGCCCCGCCCGTATTTTAGTTTTCACGGCCATGAATTAGATTGTTCTGTCGAAATTTGAATTGACCAGTTTTTTTTTCGCTTTTTTTTTTCTCAAAATTAATACCTGTTGTTAAAGAAAAGCAACCTTTGTTACCTCAGTTCTTCGCCATTTTTCCCTCTGCACTTCTTCTCCTATTAAAATAGATTGTTGATTGAAATGAATGCACTCATTAAAAGAGGAAATTCAGGTAGAATTATAAGAATGGCTGAAATAAAATGATGATTTCTGGCCTGAGGAAACCGGATACACCTGTTTCACCTATTTCACCTGTTTCAGAGAGATGATATAAATTTTATGGAAGATGACTGAGTTATTGATTAGAGGAAGGAATGACAAATTCTTAAGAATTTCCGCCCATCTTTTCAAAACTTATTCATCTGACATCTTTATTGATCATTTCAATGACAAAGACATGCAAACATGGATCTCAGAAGAACGGAAAGCGGGAAGGTCAAATAGATTAGATTCAGATGGATCAATAGATTCAATTAATTATTGAAGGTAGAAGAAATTAAACCACAAAATATACATCTATTATTATCAATTCAAAACTTAGTCATCTGACATTTTTATTGATCATTTCAATCCAAAGACATACAATATGAATCTCAGAAGAGCGGGAAAGCGGGAAGGTCAAATAGATTAAAATTCAGATGGATCAATAGATTCGATTAATTATTGAAGATAGAAGAAATTAAAAAAAAAGTTATATTTGCTTAATTTATATAGACGCAAAGATAAATCATTATACAAATTGAAACATTTATAGCAATGATACAGATAAACTTATCTAGTTTATGATAACATTCAATGATAACAAATGATATGATGCATTTTATTTTTAGCCCAAATATCTTATTAATGAAAGATTCCTATCAAAATTTTTGTTGCGTTTAAATTTTCTTTTTTTTTTTGTATTAACTTCAAACAAACTTCCATTGCGCAATTATCAAAATGTTATGGTCAAAAGATTTTCTGATAAAGATATAAGAAAATTAGCATTTACGTTATCAATCTGAAATACGCGATGCTTGAAAGTTTACATTATAATTAACAGTTTATCATATATCATATTTGAGCTTACTGATAAATGTTAAATTAGGCTTAATTAGTATAAATTATCAAATATGGAAAATCAAGGAAGAAAGGTTTTTTTTTATTTTTCTTAATTCCTTAATCTATTGTTTCTAATATTTTCAGTTTTTCATATAAAGAAGTTTTTTCAAAATTGTAGTATTTTCATTTTCTTGACTAAACTTTTCAATATAAACTTATTTCGATCAGATATGATATGATAATCAGTGACATGCAATATATCATGCAATTATTATCATCTAGTGAAATGAGTGTTAGTAATGCTTATCATATGCAAACTAATTATATATTTCAACATCATATGATAAAGATCTCTTTCTCTTGTATCCACAATGACCTATGATGACCTATTAAACAAAATTTGATGAATTTAATCGTTTCGGTTTTCAAAAATTAAAAAGTGCAAAGATATTTCTTCTCTCCCTGTATCATCTCTGTCGGATATCGGCATTTGTTCATTTTAGGACATTGCTCTAAAAACTTATTTCATACATTGATGTTTCATGTTTGTTTGACCTATTTCATTTTCATTCCAAATAATACCCATATTCAATTGATAACAAATAATCAAATACCGTATTCAATTGATAACAAATAACTAAATACCATAGTCAATTGACAACAAATAATCAAATATCATATAAAATTGAAACAAATAGCCAAATAGCATATCAAATTGATAACAAATAATCAAATAATATGTTCATCTGATAACAAATAACCAATCTGTGAAGAGAAAAGGAAACTTTTCTAGAACTTTTTGATACAAAATAGTTTTTCTAGGAATATATTAAAAAGTATGAATAATGCTTATTATAAAACCAATCATTTTGATATATAGAGTGATTTATATAAGCAATTAAAAAATATTAAAATCAATCAATACAAAACGAGGAATAGTAGAAGATAGATAGATTGATAATAGATAATTGGGATTGGAAGGACATGTGGACTGTTTTTGTAAATTATCTATTTGAAATTCTGAAGCCATAGGGTAGTTATTCCTATCGATTAATTTATAAAATTTAATTTCGAACATATATATATGTATATATCAGCCTGTAAAGGGAGAAACCACATATCGTTATCTTTCTGTTTATCACTTCTGAAGTGATGCGATGAATTATAATGTTGCGTTTATGAAATATCGTTTAAAAAATTCGAATTATTTTATAAATTAGCTAATGTACTTTTCTCCCATAAAAATATATAAACAGGAATAGGGAAAAAAAACAATCTTTTATCATACTTTTGATAACAATTAATCATTTTACGAAGGAGTAATGGAAGGAATTTGACAAAGAAAATCTTTTCAACTGATTAATACATCTTTAGTATCGCTAAGAGCAAAAATAATATCAAATATTTTAGTTAAATGCAAAATAAAAGGTCAATTTTTACTTACAAATTCATCAACATCAATTAATTTAGTATAATTGATTCCAAGGCCAAATAATAATAAAAATTTTTTTTTTGCAGTGATAATAATGATAATAATAACAATAGTAATAATAAAAATAATAAATAATAATAATAATAGTAGTAATAATAATGATAATAATAATAAGCTTAACGAATTGCATAAAAGTTTATCAGGTATTCAAGAAGTGATCATTGTTTATTATTATCAGATTGAACATAAGGTATTTCGACATTGCAATCATTTCATTTTAAACGATAATGTCAATAGATGACAGAGAAGTTGGGTCGGTAATCATTTCTTATTTCATTTTTTCTTTGCTTGATCGCAAATCAAAATATTTTATCACACTTTGCTTTTGAATGCTGCTACTGATAAGCTGATATTGGAATCATGAAAATATGATGAGAAGCAAAGTTAAAAATAAGAAGAAAATTCTCAATAGAAAGAATCTAATAGTGAAGTTATCACATAGTCTTATTTTGCTATGTTAAAAATTTTGCGATGGAATTATCTCAAACTATAAATGATTAAAGATATAACTTATAAATGTGAAAAGATAAAAGTTTATTAATAGCAGATATGAAGATAAATGTAGTATTAGATCAATAGATAGTTTTTTTTTTCTTTCTCTGATAAAATATTAAAACTTTTTTCTGATAAAATTTGTAACTTTTAGAAATAAACAAATGATAAATATGGATATTGAGGCAATTGCGAGAATTGAAGCTACTACGAAAATATCAGATGTTAAAAAAAAGAAAGGATACGATGATATCGTTATTTCAGAGTATAACACTTCGTATTTATTATCATTCTAAAATCAAATCCTTTATTATCATTCTAAAATCAAATCCTTTATTATCATTCTAAAATCAAATCCTTTATTATCATTCTAAAATCAAATCCTTTATTATCATTCTAAAATCAAATCCTTTATTATCATTCTAAAATCGAATCCTTTATTATCATTCTAAAATCAAATAATTCAAAGTTTTCAATAATTTGCAAAAATCATTGGCAGAGGATAATTTTAAACAAAATTTTTCAGAAGTAAATCATTCAGTGGTAGCCAGGTCAGTATTTATTCTTAATATCATTATTGACCTTCTGGAACTTTTTCATTTTCCCAAATCTTCTAATAATTCTTATTCTAGTTAAAAATTAAGTTATGCTGAATTTTTTGACCTTTCTAAGTATTTTTATAAATATGGACAACTTGGAAACTAATTGAATTGATGGTTCATTTTTTCATTATTTCCATCAGTCAGCTTATCACTTTCTCTCATTTCCATCATTAAATTATTTTATCAGTTTTATCAGGAAAATGAAGGTATTTTCTAACAGGATGTTAAAAGATATAAAAATGATAATAGTGATATACAAGAAGATAAAAAAGCACAACAGTTGGATGAAAGAACAGAACCACCGGTCATGTTGGAAGTGAATAAAAAAGATACAAGTTAATCGAAATTTGTTTATTTCATATCCATGAAATTATTTCACATAATTTACATATTCATTATCATTCATTTTTATTTCCTTCTTTTTATTTATTTCTTTCCTAATTTATTCACTCAATTGATCGTTGAATGATCAACCTGAAATATCTCTTTTTTATTAATTGACTAATCTCGAATCTCTTCATATCATAACTGTGCATAATATTAATTGACTAATCTCGAATCTCTTCATATCATAATTGTACATAATATTAATTGACTAATATCGAATCTCTTCATATCATAATTGTGCATAATATTAATTGACTAATCTCGAATCTCTTCATATCATAATTGTACATAATATTAATTGACTAATCTCGAATCTCTTCATATCATAACTGTGGTTATCATTGACAATAAAGTTTCAGATCATATAGCTAACAGAAAAGCAGATGCATTAGCTTTACAAAATAATATTAATGGACAACTGCGCGGATTATCACCAACTTCATTTGCATCAGAACAACGCATGGCAAAATCACCACCACCACCACCAATATCATCAGGTGTTAACGCAGGTGAAAACGTAATATTAATATTTTTTTTTTCTTTAAAAAAATTCTTAAATTTCTCTCATACATATTTATATTAAATTTTCAGATTTCTTGAACAATTAGTTACTTATTTTTCTTGAACGTATATTGCAATGTGACGTATAAGAAAACTTTTTGTTTTGTTATCAATAATTATTTAACATTTAATTGGAGCAGACAAAAACCTAATTTTCTTGTATTTGTTAGAAAGGATCAGATCAGATAATATGATTAGATAAGACATATTTAAATTTCGATCTTATTTTCATTTGTAATTATTTTTATCAAAATGACTGTCAAGAAATTCGTCAAAAAAAATTTCTTTTTCATTAACAATTTCACATTTGAAATCATTTTTATAGCATTTTATGCGAGAAGAAAAATGAAAAATTTAAACAAAAATTTAAACAAAGATAAACTCAATGATTCAGTAGTACTTTTTCTTCGATTCTAATGCAATTTCTTTCTTTATAACTGATATAAAATGATAAGGATAGTTGCTAATATTGATAACATTGATATATCTTAAAATTTATCAGAATCAGTTATTCATTTTTCATTTTTCTGGTCTTAAGTGCATAGTAACATAAAATCAATAATTAATTGAAATAATATATCTATAACAGGTGTAAAGTCAAAGAAGAAAAATGATAAGAGGAAAAGATGTTGTGGTTGTTGCAGCATTTTATGAATTATTTTATCATTTCTAAATGAACAAATAAATTTTGATATTTCTCATCTCGACTAATTATGACTAATTACGACTGATTGCGACTGATTGCGACTAATTTACGTATTTGAACGATTTCTGAATTCAAAAATATCGCAAATCCAAGAATGGTTATTTTAGAAAATTCAGGAAAAAAGAAAATAAATAAAATTAATCGATCAATTGAATCACACGATGTAACACAGTAGAGTTATATTTTGTATCCAGTAAATGCATGTTGCATTAATATCGCATATCATCATGGTAAGTTAAAGTGATGATCGCAATTGCGAAAACATCACAAAAAAAAATTCGCGATGAAACGAAAAAAAAATCAAAAATTATTCTTATCATTCGTATCAATGATGATCTTACTTTGCTTAGAAAAATGACTAAGATTCTTGAATTGCTTCATGATCCGATTTGAATATCATCTTACATGCAAGATTCTTGCTGCAAATTTTAACATGCTCATGGCATATTTACCCGAGACTTTATCATCCCATTGATTGTTATCTCGAAAATAAAAAACATAAAAGATTACGCTGTAAATCGAGAAAATGTGAATATATTTTAGTTTTTTTTGTGCATACTAAATTATGATTATTATTTGATTACAAGGTGCAATTAAGTTATACAAAATTTCATCAGTGAATAAATGATTAAAAATTATAGAATTTAGCACCAAGTGTGAGAACAAAGATAACAGAACATTTCTTTAAATTTGATAATCTGAAAAAAAACAATGATAAGCACTTTTATTCAAATAAGAAAATTTATCCAATCAGCAGGTTGAAATATCACTTTCAAAAAAAATAAAAAAATTTGCATAATTATAAATTGAGAAAATTTTGATTACATAAATTGAAAGAAAATGAAATTATTTTTTATACACTAACATTTGAATTCATTTTTTAAATAAATAATCATTCGTTCACTCTACGAATAATCATAATTTCTTATCGTAAAATTAACTTAATTTCTTATCGCAAAAATTAAGATTAGATTAGAAATGGTTAATTTTACGATGAAAAATTTCAATAAATTCATCGGTAAATCTTCCAAAAGATTGAATAATTATTAATTCAAATATGACAGAAAAATTCGAATTATTTAAATATTAAAATTCAAATTACAAAAATTTATTAATAAAAAATTCTACTTGCATTATCGTAAAAATAAATATTTTAAATTCTCTCTTATTTCAACGCATGATCGATAGCTTTTTGAATATTATCAAAAGCATCAGCACCAAGATAATCTGGATGTCCAACTTCCCAAGCTCGTAGACGTTCTTCATCAGTTGGAGCTGATGATGGATCAAACGCAACGCCTGGTATCTTAAATGATTAATATCGTTTTTTTTTTTTGTTTCATAAACTTCTGATTATGTAGCAATTTTAAATCATAAATATTTTAATAAAATAATAAATCAAAAATTTGCATTCTGAAATATTTTCAGAATCCCGTTACAATTGTGTCATAGGAATCAACTTTGGCCATGAAATTAGATCTCGACAAGCTTCCAGAGAAATTTTTAAGTTTTCAAAGTTGAAGATTTTTGAATTTTCATCTAAAGTCACCTTACTAACCTTGCCTCCTCCTCTCCACAATCTATTGCTTTCTTCAGCAAACGATCCTAATACCTTCCGAACAACTCATCATCACCTGCATCTGACTCATTTCTCGCCTTGATACTAAACCATTATACTTTTGAAATATTATAATTAATTATCACTGATCTCAAAATTAGCTACCCTTATAATTATAATTTAAAAATTACCTGCCAAAATTACTTTAATATCCCGTAAAAATTGTTATTACAATTGTTTCAAGTATCTTTCTTTTTTAAACAAATATTGCATATTTTCTAGGCTCGAAGATTTACTTTAACAAATAATTGTCATATGAGTAGAAATGAAGAAATTTGAAATAATTTTAAAAATTTTCATGGCATATTTCTGTATGAATGATAAACTGATGAGATCTATGTGTTCATTCCTTGTCCATAACATATCAATATGATTAGATTGTCTTGATTCCTTATCAAATAAGCCAAATAATTATATCATACATAAATGATGCCAACATCGCAAGATTATATATGTTATTAATCAATGAATTAGCACACTATCTCTTGGCAAATTTTCATATTCCTCCATCTCGATAATTTTGTTGCCAAATCTGTTATATAATTAAATTAAAACGTATATGAAATAAAAAAATGCCAACCTCCGAACATGCATCACTCAATTCAGGTAACTGTTCGATTGATCCCTTAATCAAATTTTCATTAGCATGATAATTAAGCAAAAATAAACACGACAAAAAAAAATAAAACCTGTTATTTATATTATAGCATTAATAGTATTCGCCTGCTTGAAGAATTTCAAAAATTTTTGGAAAACGAAATTTCAAAAAATATATATTCTGTTTTCATTAAAAAAATTTTAATTCATTGATTATAAAAATTCAGTTAATATTTGCATTTATATTATTAAATAAATTAGAAATTCACCAATTTCAAAGCAATTTTTACCTACCTTTACCGTAATACTATTTTGCAATGTTCATTGATGAAATAATTATGTATGTATAGAATAAAGGAATAAAGGAAAAAAAATTTTATTTTAAATATTAAACAAAACGATCAGTGTTAGACTGATCTAATTGAACTCTGATTAAAAGATAACTTAACTGATCTAATTGAACTCTGACTAAAAGATAACTGATCTAATTGATCTCTGATTAAACGATAACTTAACTGATCTAATTGATCTCTGATTAAACGATAACTTAACTGATCTAATTGAGCTCTGATTAAAAAGTAACTTAACTGATCTAACTGATTTCTGATTAAAAGATAATTTATTTTCAAGCATAAAATAATATCATTAGTTATTGATTTGAAATTCAATGCAGCAATATTAATCCAGTTATTTTCAAATTATAAACACAACAGAACAAAACACATGCATAATTCAAAATTAATTTAAAAAAAATTATTCAAGTGAATCATGCATTAAAGGAGTCATTCTCGAAAGATTTGATTTATACAAATGCTAAATATAAAATGACCTCTACAAATCACTATATCTAACCTTTAAACTTATCTCCGAAAATTGTTCCTTTCCAAAAGGCTAAATAGATAACTAATGAGAGAATAAATAAATGATTGTGTTGCAGATTTCAAGAAGACGAAAGCTAAAAGTTGAAGTTTCAAATCAATACTCAATAGTCAAGTGTAGTGCACTCACAAGTGAAAAAACTGCCATCTGCTTGGCGAGATGAGTGGGTGGATGGCGTAATGGTCTCCATGCCCCGTAAATTGGCGGTACACAACGGAAAACACGCATGCAGAGGGGATCAGGTGGGTTGCTACGTGATACAACAGCTGGCATACTCCTTCGGCAACATGTACTAATATCATCTTCAGAAGTAAAAGGTATAGTGATAGGATCAGTAATTGTAGTAGAAGTTGTAGTAGTAGTAGTAGTAGTAATAGTATTAGTAGTAGTAGTGATAGTAGTAGAAGTAGTTGTTGTTGTTGTTGTGGAAATAGTAGTTGATGATGGTGATACACTGGTGGTGGTGATTATTTCTGTAGTGCGTTGGGTTGATGGTGAAGAACGTGACGAACTCACGTGAGATTTGACGAGACTTGAAGCCACTCGACTTTTAAACAATGACCACCAATATGCAAGATGTTCTGAGAAATGCAAGCCAGATGTCTGTTGCCATGGCTTCACAGGACCAAGAAAGTGTACAATTTTCACCTAAATTTAATTAAACAACTGAAATTAAATTGATAACACAAAATTTCCGTAGCAGAAGTAATCACTGGTTAGTCATGTGAAAAAAAAAAAGACGAACGAAAATTTAGATAGATCAATAGGATGACCTAAATTAGGTATTGCTGGTCCGAAGTAGATAAATTAAATTTAAATTTTACAATGGCAGTCTTAGCATGCAGTAGCTTTTTTCAAACAATGATACGATTTCAGTGATAATAATTTAATAATCTAATCTTCTTGAATGTCTCTAATAATATTACCATAACTTCCACGGAATTATTCATATTAAAAAATTTGTTTATAAACATTACATGATATATTGATAATATTGATAATTCCAAAATTTCTATTTGCACCTATCTGATAAAATCATGTTAGGAAATTATGGAGAAACATACCTGACTACCAAATTTTTTGAAAGCAGCCGCATAAGTGTAAATTGCTCCAGAAGTCATATTATAAATAAATGGTAATCGAAAAGCTGGAGGTTTATCTCGCCAATCTTTAAAGAACATATTCAATAAGCCTTGATCACCACCTGCAAATATCGATTATCTAAAATTCTTTTATATTTTTTATTATTTATCATTCTAACTTGATAGGAAAAATGATAGGATATTATCAAAAAAATTTTTGGCATACAGCAAAAAGTGACAAATCATAGTTAGTAAATATTCAATTTGACGAAAAGAAGACTATTGACAAAAAAATTTTTGGCATACAAATTGCTGTATAATTTATCTGATAAAATGATAAAGTAATTTATTCTCAATAATTTGACTTTCTCTTCTTTCTTAGCTATTTTTTTCACACACACAAAAAAAAAATGCGCAAGTAAATAAATCATGCCATCAAAAGAGCCAAATTCCAAGGCAAAATTTAAAATATCCAAATATGTTTGTTCGGAAGGTCGATAAACGAAAACACCAGAATTAAAGCAATCTGGCCAACCAATATCTGCTACAGCAGATAATTCATCGTGATCGAAAAGTTCGTCAGCATTTTGTAAGACCTAAAATGGAAGGAAAAACGCGACCGTAACAGAATTAATAATTGAAGTAATAAGAGTAATGAAAGATTGGAAGATTAATTATGCATATCAAATTGCGCCAGTCAGTAAATATTTCAAACTAACAAGACAATCAGCATCGAGAAAGACACATTTGCTATATTGTGTTAGCCTCCAACAATGTATTTTGGTAAATGTTACACCAAGATCGGGTCTACCAATTAACCGTAAATTGACCGTATCCTCGCTATCCAAAACATTTACCACATTGATGGCATCAAATGTTGCAGCAAGATCATCCCTTCAAATTGAAGCATTTTTTATCATATCTTATGAAATTACTTTTTCTTCTTTTTATTCATATCTTTTATCAACTTGTTGAAAAAATTTTTTTAATTTAAAGTCATCCGTTATCATCATCTATCAAATCTATAAGATCAATCTGATGCAGTAGACCTAAGTTGTTGTGAAACACCAGTTGTAACCATGCAATGAAGCTTCCTGCTAGTTTGTTGAGCTTTCAACGAATGAGCCAAAACAAGTGCACCAACTGCATATCCATCTGAAGTTGCCAATGTCACCCATGCTTCAGTCATTTTTCCTGCAAATTTACAAAATGCAAATTTTCAACACAAACAATAACGCATTCGAGTAACTGTAGCATGCGTATATATGTTGCATATATATGTTGATTGTAATTCTAAGACGTGAAATAAGTGCAAATAAGTTGCAAAACTTGCATATCAGATATTTCAACGTATATTGCAATACTTGCATATCAGATATTTCAACGCATGCTTCAACAACTGCATATCAGATATTTCGATTTCATTCTTCAAAATTTCATTGAACAAAAACAATTGGTGAATGTTGAGAAATATTCTTAGTTTTTACAATCAACTACCATTTAATTTCATAATAATCTTTTTTGAATATTATTATCGACAGGAAGGAATGCTAGTTTCAACTTCAATAAATAATAAAAAGCAATGACAGTTTAGATAAAGTATTTATTTATCTTTTGTGCATCATACCAAGTAAAATTAATATTCAGTTGTTCAACTATTGAAAAATGGGATAAGGTAAGCCTCAATTGTTTACCTATTGAAAAGTAAGCATTTCAAAGAGTTCTATTGAAATTTACCTTATTGAAACCTTATTGATTAATCTTATCTTATTAATTTTATTGAAATTAATTTTATCATTTTATCTTATTTTTTTATCTTATAATTTAATCTTATTGAAATTAATTTGATTTAATCGTTAAATTTGATTAATAAATTAAATTAATCGGAATCAATACTAAATTGATCAATTTAACCAAGCATTCTAGGAATTTACTTTATGGCATAATTTGTATCAAAAAAAAAATCAACAATAAATGATTTTCGCATCAAATTGTCTATGTCTGTGTACATAAGGGAGGAATTCAAATACGTCATTTGTAATGTCGGATGGTTCATTCGTAATATTGGATGATCTCGAAATTAAAAAGTTAATAGCAACGAAGGCTGCTAGCAGAAGTGATACATATCTCTCTTATCACTCTCGATAGCCTAGCCTAAGTTATTAAATTTAGGAAGTTGTTCTAAAGCAATCAATCTAATTTCAATTCATTTTACTTGTGTTCTGATCCAGGATGAACGGAAAAGTATTTTTGCAAATCGAAGATGCTATGAAATAATTTGTCGTTGACAAATGTTGAAAAATATTTTTCCAATGTTCATGTTCTGATACTATGATAATAGTCTTTTTCATTTGCTAACAAAATGAATCTTCAAACCTGTTTCGATTGAAATTCATTAATTGCTCGATATTGAATAGCATTACATTATTCTTCCTCATTATTCAAATTGTTCAACAATTGTCAATAATAATTTCCTGATTTTCATTTTCATTTTTTTTCAAAGCAAAGTATTATGAAATTTTTTTTTTGAGGAAAAAAGAAGTATTATGAGGAAATGAGTTTTAGGAATAACCTGTATTAATTCAATAAGAAAAGACTTAGAAACGAAAATATTACTATAAAATAGCACAGAAAAGGGACAGCCTTATCAATTACAACAATCATAAAGCGAAATTTAAATATTAATAAATAAATAACGAATAAAAAGATAAATAATTTTACAAAATTCATCATGTTATAGATATATCAAATGCTATATTAATTGAAATGATCTTATTATCAATTTAAGCAAACATTTAAATATTTTCACCTTTTTTCAAAGCAAAGTATTATGAAATTTTTTTTTGAGGAAAAGAGAAGTATTATGAGGAAATGAGTTTTAGGAATAACCTGTATTAATTCAGTAAGAAAAGACTTAAAAACGAAAATATTACTATAAAATAGCACAAGAAAGGGACGGTCTTATCAATTAGCAATAAACTAATAATGCAATAAAACTAATAATGCAGTAAGGTTAGTGATATCTTGATATCCTGAATTCCTATATTTGTTTTATTTATTATAATCATTCACGTACGTAACCAACCGTTAAATCAACTATTGCGAGAAATGAAATAATTGGTTTTGTTGTAAGATAGCTGGCTGCACAGACTACATCACTTCTTTGAAAAATAATCAACATTTGCTCAGAGTAAGGGAATAGGGTTCGGAAGATTTATGTGCACACAATTTTATTTCGAGCAAAGAATTTGCACGATGATAGATAGACAGGGCCGCGAAAACTGTTACCATCATTTTCCAGTGAAATTATTTAGAAATTAGAACATTCTTTTTGTAATGTTGCTTAATTATTTCATTTGCGAACGGATCGAGAAACTAATGTTGGGCCTTTTTTTCTCGGCTTCAAACAACTTCATATAATAAATAATAGCAATTTTTGAGAATTATTGAGCGTTTAAAGATTCAGTGTAAAAACTATTTAATTTTAAAAAAGATAGTCTCTCGAAAAATCGAATGAAATGAGCAGAAACTAACAATATCGTTGCATTTACCATTTGATCATCTTATGTCCTATTAATGTTTGAATATGATAATATATCGCCGAAATAATCTATAGAAATTATAGTTCATTATTAAAATTATCAGCATGATGCTATCTGTTCAATTTATCAACTATTTCGCGATTTTTGACGAAATAAATATTAAATGTTCCTGATTGAACACATTGCCATTTCGCTAAACAATTCGCATATGCGTCCCGCAGTGTTATAATATAAATAACGAAATTGTATGAAAATATATTGATGAAGGATGAAAAACTGGTCTGAATCATTCGTTGCCAAATATCAAACATCTGAAGAAAACAACTGATGTCGGATGAAAGTTGCAAGTGAAATGTAATGTGCAATGCATTTAATAGCGAGAAATGATAGTGAAAGTTTTGCTTTACTTTCCGATAGCAACTGCATACATCGAAGACAAAACATGACGACGACAACGATGAAGACGACGACGTCGACGCTGACGACGACGATGATGATGACGATGATGATATAGCTTCTCCATCAACTGTTCTATCCAACCTCAAACTCTTTCGTCAAGTAACAACAGTTGGACGTCCGTTGCTTTTATCACGATATCATAGCAGCAACTTTTTAGAATTACAGAACTTTAAGAATTCTATTTAAAAAAATTTAATATCAACTTGAAATAACATTTATGAGAAGAACATAAATGATAACAATAGATGTAAAATTTGAAAAAAAATTGCGGTAATTCAAATTGCAATTCACAATTTTTAAATGATAATTTGAATTAAATTCATGATTCTGCCAGGTCTTGCTATAATTCTTTATAGTAACTTTGGCCATTTTTTGATTTCTATCCAAACTATGCTCTTACTTTCTTTTCATTTGTTATCTTAGGATTAAATGCCATCGTCCGTCATATTCCATAGGATATTGCAAAAGAAGATAGAATATTGTTTATCCAGGCCGATTTTTATAATTCTTATTGTTGACATATTTGTTAGAAAAAAATTTAACGATGATAAGCGATCAATAACAAATAATATCTCCGAATTTATTAAAGATTTATATAATATATTCAACATTTATACTAATTTCAAAAACAATAAAAGTGAACCCATTAGGTTAATTTTCGAAATATAAATAAGTGATTTAAATTATTCGTAATATGCGCAATGAATTATTTGAAGATTCACTGTCACATGATAACTTTAGCCTGAAATATTTGACAATTTCTTCTAGAAAAAAATTTGATCTAACAGATGGATCAAATAAAAAAGCCCTTCCTCTTCTTCAGTTATTTACCTAAATATCAAATACTATTGATTATTCATACTAATCAATTGAATACAAAACAATAAAATCCATTCATAATCTATTCCATACTGTTACCGGGAAATTCATGATAGTACTAATTTCAAAATATATATTGCATCATATCTATCTATCACATTATCACTGCATTGCATAGTTCAAAAAAATATTAAAAGTTGTCTTGTTGTTAGTTGTCGAAGGAATCGGACAAAAAATATTTATTCAGTAATTAATTATCGAACTATGCAATGCAGTGATAATGTGATAGATAGATATGATGCAATATATATTTTGAAATTAGTACTATCATGAATTTCCCGGTAACAGTATGGAATAGATTATGAATGGATTTTATTGTTTTGTATTCAATTGATTAGTATGAATAATCAATAGTATTTGATATTTAGGTAAATAACTGAAGAAGAGGAAGGGCTTTTTTTTGATCCATCTGTTAGATCAAATTTTTTTCTAGAAGAAATTGTCAAATATTTCAGGCTAAAGTTATCATGTGACAGTGAATCTTCAAATAATTCATTGCGCATATTACGAATAATTTAAATCACTTATTTATATTTCGAAAATTAACCTAATGGGTTCACTTTTATTGTTTTTGAAATTAGTATAAATGTTGAATATATTATATAAATCTTTAATAAATTCGGAGATATTATTTGTTATTGATCGCTTATCATCGTTAAATTTTTTTCTAACAAATATGTCAACAATAAGAATTATAAAAATCGGCCTGGATAAACAATATTCTATCTTCTTTTGCAATATCCTATGGAATATGACGGACGATGGCATTTAATCCTAAGATAACAAATGAAAAGAAAGTAAGAGCATAGTTTGGATAGAAATCAAAAAATGGCCAAAGTTACTATAAAGAATTATAGCAAGACCTGGCAAATCATGAATTTAATTCAAATTATCATTTAAAAATTGTGAATTGCAATTTGAATTACCGCAATTTTTTTTCAAATTTTACATCTATTGTTATCATTTATGTTCTTCTCATAAATGTTATTTCAAGTTGATATTAAATTTTTTTAAATAGAATTCTTAAAGTTCTGTAATTCTAAAAAGTTGCTGCTATGATATCGTGATAAAAGCAACGGACGTCCAACTGTTGTTACTTGACGAAAGAGTTTGAGGTTGGATAGAACAGTTGATGGAGAAGCTATATCATCATCGTCATCATCATCGTCGTCGTCAGCGTCGACGTCGTCGTCTTCATCGTTGTCGTCGTCATGTTTTGTCTTCGATGTATGCAGTTGCTATCGGAAAGTAAAGCAAAACTTTCACTATCATTTCTCGCTATTAAATGCATTGCACATTACATTTCACTTGCAACTTTCATCCGACATCAGTTGTTTTCTTCAGATGTTTGATATTTGGCAACGAATGATTCAGACCAGTTTTTCATCCTTCATCAATATATTTTCATACAATTTCGTTATTTATATTATAACACTGCGGGACGCATATGCGAATTGTTTAGCGAAATGGCAATGTGTTCAATCAGGAACATTTAATATTTATTTCGTCAAAAATCGCGAAATAGTTGATAAATTGAACAGATAGCATCATGCTGATAATTTTAATAATGAACTATAATTTCTATAGATTATTTCGGCGATATATTATCATATTCAAACATTAATAGGACATAAGATGATCAAATGGTAAATGCAACGATATTGTTAGTTTCTGCTCATTTCATTCGATTTTTCGAGAGACTATCTGTTTTTAAAATTAAATAGTTTTTACACTGAATCTTTAAACGCTCAATAATTCTCAAAAATTGCTATTATTTATTATATGAAGTTGTTTGAAGCCGAGAAAAAAAGGCCCAACATTAGTTTCTCGATCCGTTCGCAAATGAAATAATTAAGCAACATTACAAAAAGAATGTTCTAATTTCTAAATAATTTCACTGGAAAATGATGGTAACAGTTTTCGCGGCCTGTCTATCTATCATCGTGCAAATTCTTTGCTCGAAATAAAATTGTGTGCACATAAATCTTCCGAACCCTATTCCCTTACTCTGAGCAAATGTTGATTATTTTTCAAAGAAGTGATGTAGTCTGTGCAGCCAGCTATCTTACAACAAAACCAATTATTTCATTTCTCGCAATAGTTGATTTAACGGTTGGTTACGTACGTGAATGATTATAATAAATAAACAAATATAGGAATTCAGGATATCAAGATATCACTAACCTTACTGCATTATTAGTTTTATTGCATTATTAGTTTATTGCTAATTGATAAACCGTCCTTTCTTGTGCTATTTTATAGTAATATTTTCGTTTTTAAGTCTTTTCTTACTGAATTAATACAGGTTATTCCTAAAACTCATTTCCTCATAATACTTCTCTTTTCCTCAAAAAAAAATTTCATAATACTTTGCTTTGAAAAAAGGTGAAAATATTTAAATGTTTGCTTAAATTGATAATAAGATCATTTCAATTAATATAGCATTTGATATATCTATAACATGATGAATTTTGTAAAATTATTTAT
>SNRZ01000388.1:0-20434 GCA_008729115.1 Dirofilaria repens | reverse complement strand
ATTTTAATTAATCGAATCTATGAGCGATAAAAATTGGCTATTAAATTTTGACGTTACGATCTTTCATAGATATTAATTTTACGCTTACTGTAATCAACGATTCTAAAGAACGATGCTGTTCCGAATGTGTTTCGATCCCTTCATTTCTTCAGTGTGTGTTGTTTTTAACTTTTATGATCAATAGAATTTCACTTTTTATTATTTTTCTTTGATCTTTCAGACATTAAATAACTTTCGAGAATGATGTTAACAGGTTTTTTTATGATGTCATATTTCTGATAAGTCTATCATATCAAATTACTTCTTCAAAACACACTTCTACGGAAGTATTTATCTTTTGTTAATTTACCAATTTTTCATGCTTTCTATTAAACTTCCATTTTTCTCTTTTTTTCTACAACAAATCATTTTTTACTACAAATATGAACAAAGCTCTTTTCATTTATTTCGATATCATTTCGATAATGTCCAATAATCCCACAGAATTATTCATTTTTGAATACAATTGAGAGAAAACTTTATTTAAATTTTTATTTGGGAATATTTATTTTTATATAATATCGAAGCAATATAATTTCAGAGTTCAATTCCATTATAGATGAATCGTTTCCTGAAATACGTTACGTTCCGATTGATATTTACTTTATTATTATTTAATGATTTTGTGATCAGCGAAAATGGAAGAAATGAAGCAATAAAGTAAGTTGGAATTGTTTCTTCACTGGTAATTACGATTAGTTAGTTCATAGCAATTAATAAAATTATTTAAATTTATTAAATAATAAATGAGAAGACGAGAAATAAATAATGCGGGAAACTCGTAAAAAAATAATGTGTCGCATTAACCATTACAATTGGCTAATTGAATATTTTAAAAGAATTGTTTTTTCAGAATCCGAAAGAAACGACAATTTTTTGGAGGTTACGGGAGTTTTATTGGGATTTCAGTTCCATTCTTTGGCATGCATTTTGGTTGCTTCAATTCATATTTATTTCCACCTATGTGGAGCTATGGTCCACCTTTTTTTGGTTATGGTCCTATGTTTTATGGGTAGCTAACACGATCTGTCTAAATCAAACTTTGATTCGAAATGTCTATTTTTATCAATATATTTCATTTTATTTAAATGTATTGATCCGACTAATTGCTTTTTCTTTTCTGTATACAGTTGAAACTAATGTTTATAAAATTTTGTTTTGAAATTCAAGATTGAAATAATCTCTTATAAGATTGAAATAACTGATCGTTGATTCATAAATAAATAAATACCGGAAGAGAAGTAAAAAAAATATATGCGTAAGGCCGAAAATCGAACAAGTTTTATTAGCGGAAATTCGAAGCAGTTGTAAACAAATTTAATATTGTTACTATTTTCTTGGAGCAAAAATTTTTCTTTTGGCATTTTTCGAATTTACCCGGATTATCTGCGAGAATGATACAAATTTTCGACTGATATGAACTGATATATTTGCTTGTTTCAATATTTGTTATATTTGCTTTTTTCAATATTTAATTGCTGATATATTTGTTTTTTTCAATATTTAATTGCAGACAATTATTGCAGAAAAGATACTACTGCAAGTCAGAGTGAGAGTAAATGAATTATATTAAGGAAATGAATATAGTTTATGATATATTAAGTAAATATAAAATAAATGCAAATTAAAAAATTAATAAAAACCGAGAAAACAACCAAATATAGTAGAATTGTTTTTTTTTTTGTTAGAAATATTTCAGAGATCATAAATTTCATAATAATTTCGAAAATGTATAGTTATCTGGCTAATATGATACTGCCTTCAAAGATGCATTGTAATACATAAAACAAAACAAAATTTCATTCCAAGAAATTGTGTATTTGTTTAGAATTTTGTAGAATCATTCGATAATTTTGAAAAAAAATGAACATTATCAAGTTTAAAATTTAACTTACATATCAGATTGAACGAGACATGATAGTGAAGCTGTAAGTAATTCCATCTCAGTTCTACTTTCATAATAATTTTACTTAACCGTTTCTATTCATGTTGATAGAAATAATTTCGTACTGCTCAAAATGAATGAAATACTTCGCATAAAAATAAATTTCATACAACTGAGCGATTCTTATATGACAATATGGGTTCAGGCTTAGACTTGGTCGGAAAAATCAAATTTTTTGAAACAAATTTTGCGTCTTAAAGTAATTACACTATAGAAATTTGTTCTATTTGGATTGCTTGTCCAATTCATATGTAAATTTCTTTTATTTTAAATATTCGCTAATCCAATTCATTGTAAATTCCGTCTTATATTGTTAAAAATTGGCAAGTATTAACAAACTCATCCAAATTTGTTGTAAAATATAAAATAATTCCTTCATTCACTTAATTATACCTCATTATAATTACCGCATCAATAATAAATTACTATAATTAATTTTCTAGAACTGTCAGGAAAAACCGACATAATTTTATAAAACAATTTTATCTAAATAACAAACCACTTGTATTTCGATATCTTTCTTATTTTATCATTCATTCATTCAATTCTAATACATATGTAAATTCCTCTAAATCAAATTCTGTATGTTTTCAGCACTTACGAGCCTATGTCTTCGACATCTGGTAAATTAATTTAGATATAAATCCTTATATTCTAAAACCAAGTTTACATTCGGTGATTGAAATTTAACATGTAAATTAGCTTTTGCTTACATAGCTATTTTTCCATCAAAAGAATTATGTATTATCTTACGCTCGCATCATGATGTTACAATTCGTCTTCGTTATAGACTGTGATATATACATGATGAACCTATTTGTCTTGTTTATAAGGTATGATATGATATCAGACTCTGGAAAATCGTAAATAATTGTCATGTAATAATTTCATTTTAATCTTCGAGATCATAAATATTTATATTTTTTTAAAAAATTATAAACAACTTCACTATAAAGAGTTGGTATTAAAGAGACCATTCCTCACATCATTTATTTCTCCATTTACTTTATTTTCGCTACTTTAGTTCTTCGTAGGTCAGTTTTATCACGATATTTTATTTTTAATTTTACTTCAATTGTATTGTCTTATTAAACTTATCAAATTATCTCTATTGTATCGTATAAGTCCCAATAAAATAAACTGTTTATTTCATAACGTAAGCAATAGTTCAACCTTACAACTCCTTATCGCTGCAATAAGTAGCGACAACTCAAATCAACGATTCAATTCAATCGAAGAGAAAATTCTCTTCTACCAAATTTAAATAATCAAAGAGGAAAATTCCTTAATCTTCTACCACACATAATCCTTACAAACTTGATCAAATCGAATCAACCATTTTCGAAACACAGACATTTACAAATTAAATTATATGATATCTTGTCTAAAAGGCAACACTTTGTTAGTAATAAGAGGAAAATTATAATGTCATAGGGAGCATGCTAAGTGATAAATTCGGCAAATCTCTCTATAACAAGTTGTAAGTTATCAGAAGAAAAGTGATTGAAAGAATACAATATAACTAGTAGCAATAGGAGAGATTCTAGAGGATTCTAGCATTGAAAATGTTATCGGAAATAAGTTGCCGGCTTGGATTATGAATAGAATATTTGGATAAAAACAAGCAAAATAAGCTCCGAAAATATTTGACGAAATCTAAGAAATAAAGAAATAAAAAGAAAGCAATTTAACTAGTAGGGAAAAAAAATTAATGAGTTCCAACCAAATTTATTCCCATATCGAGAGAATAAAACTTCAGCCTTAGCCACAATTAAACAATTTAAATCAAATGATCGTAATCGTAACCAAGTGATCGTAATCGTAACCAAGTGATCGTAATCGTAACTTGACTACAGTATTAAAAACTCCAAAAAAAAAAGACGATCCTATACCTATGCATTTTGTAACAAAGATCATTGGGATAACAAATGCCATATTTATCCTACGCTCAGACATCGATTGGAATATTTGCATGAACAACTGTCTTTGAACGTATTATACAACAATGATTTGAGACAAAAGGAAATCTTTTTATTTCTACAGTAAAGACCCCAGAATATAGCGTTCTGTCACATCAAATACAAGAAGATCACGCAAACCATGGATTCAAGAAAAAGGAGCGCTGATTCGTCCACATCAATAAATTCAATTACAGAAGCAGAAGCAACGTAAAGAGATAAGCGAATCTTACTCTTAAGCAAAAAAAAAAATTGATTTAGTCAATCCAAATATCCGGAAATTCAAAAAGCTTTTACATTTGTTCGATGTTGGTTCCCAATTATTCTTTATATTTAAGAAATTAGCGAATCGTTAAATCTTCCGTGAATCGAAGAAAAGAAATTAAAAATTGCTTCATTTGATAATAAGTCGCCAAAAATATGTTTTAATACTAAAGCGGAAATTAGAGTTAAATTCGTAAAAAAAACGCAAATAAAACTATTTGTTGCAATTATGATAAACTATTTAACAAATGAATTTGTTAAGGAGCTTTGTACTTATGATCTTTCTTAAAGATCATTTAACTACTTAGGCATTTTTTCATAACCGCCACCCTGCCAGGATGTGCTTAGCGCAATAATTTCCCATTCCATCATTTTCCCTTTCCGCAGTATTTAATTCTACAAGTACTTTGAAAGCTGCTTTAAGATTCTTGGCATTGTCAGAAATTACATGTTTCGATTGGTTTCTTTCGCTTGTAAATCTTCGCAATGCTTGTACGAATTATTCAAATGACGTAGCCATCCGCATAGTTCAACTTTTACAAATTTTTCTTAAGATTTTCTTAATATATGATCGCCCGTGCGCGATCCAATATCGTTGTCTGTACGCTCGCATGAAACGATTTCTCATTGTAACGCTTCAAAATCAATTCTGCTAACTTGCCTTATTGACGAAATATGAAAAATCCTCAATTTGCGGCATTGTTCTTCTAAGCCTTCCCATGTATCTCCAGATTCCATTACGGTCTTCTTTTAATCCCCATTGTTTGATTTCCTTTTGAGTTATGTTTAACTGTACCATTTTGATTATCGATTGCATTGCCTTATCATATTCTTTAGAAGTAAAATTCTGTCTTGAGAATTCTTTCAAACTCTTTATCTTCTCTTTTGATACCTTCGCGAGGAATCGTAAGACATACACTAAATTGTTCTCATTAATTTAAGCAGGGATGAGAAATGTGTCTCATCTATCAACAACGTAAATTTCTCTGAATTGTATCGCTTGTTCTTTCATCAATCGCATACTTATACATACACTTATGATGTTTTCTTCTATGAGTATATTTTTAAGCCATTTTTCCTTTGGTTTCCAAAACCATTGTAGATCATTCCACCATAACCAATTGCTTTTTAATTTTTTTGGGAAGAATCCTCATAAAGCCTGGTCTGCTGGATTATTGTTTGATCTTGTATGAAGGAATTCAATTTCTTTACATCTTCTTATTTCGTCAATTCTGTTTGAGATATATCTGGATTCTACTGGCGGTTTTTTTAGCCATTGCAGCACACAAGTACTAGCCATTTATAAGTATACATTTCCTACACCAATTTCGTATCTAATGAATTCCATCGCTCTTGCTCCAATTATCATGCGAGTAACTTCAATCGAGGAATATCGGTTTCTACTTTCTCGTTTTGGAATCAGCCTTGTCTTGTCTCTCCAAATATCAGTTGTGGCTTGCGTAGCGTTCTACTACTTTTACGTGCATTTACTGCTAGTCCCAGAACTCTTTCAGATGCTGTTTTTCTTGTTCATTTGGATTAATAACTTTACTTATTTGCACATCATATACGTTTCCCGAATGCCATTATCCGCAACTACAACCTCCATTGTCTTTCGGCTTGCGCTTGCTCCTTCATCATTTTTCTTATGCAATGAAATCATTCATGAACAGTTGTCAACAACATAATCGAAAAAGTATATTCGGCATGAATCAGATTGATGTTATCCACCATTTGTCTAATCATGAAGTGTTTATAATAGGTAAAACAATTTGGAAGGAATGAGAAGGTTGAATGATGTTTTATATCGCCGACCAATGACAATAATTCTCGCTTATCAATTCATCATTTTATCAATTCAATCTCTTATCAATTCATTTCTTGATTTGACTGGAGTTTTTGCAAACCATAAAGAATGTGGTAATAGTTAAAGTAGAAAAAAGCATTTCTTCAAATAGAATTGTATTCATCAGAAAGAAACTGCATTCGATTTCTTTGTTTAAAGAATATTTGTGGTTCAGTCAATAGAAAAATGTGAGTTGTTATCATTTTTTTTAGAAGAGTTCCATTTAGAGTAGTATCATCACCGTTTTTGTTATCAGTTACTTTTAATTATTACTTGGAAAGTCATGGAAGCCAAATTTCTCTCGAAGTACGAAGGAATCTTTATGTCGATAATATTGTTATATTAAAAGTGAGAACAGAAGAAACATTTAAAAATATGATGAAATCTATTTTCAAATGAAGCTTCAATGAACACAACAGAGTTTTTTTCAAATGATCGACAATTCAATGGAATTATTTCAAAAAAAGGTTGAGCAATACAAGAAGGACTGAGCAATTTTTTGATGCATTGGTGTTTATTGTTTGTGTTTTATAATTTATTTGATAATAATTATCAAGTGGAATTAAAATTATTCTGTTCTGTATTTCACCTACCTTTCTATTAAACGTTCAAATCGAACGAAAATCTTACTGAAAAAAAGTGATAACCCCAATGAAATTGAACCACTTCTTCCGTTAAAAAACCAACAAATACAAAATAAATTCATTTAACAACCAAATTAAATTTCAATCATTTCATTGCTTGGGATCGCGTAAGGTATTGGAAGCTGAAGTAAATTATTGTTTTGTGATGGGACATCTCCTTTTTCAAGACTATTACTTGGCTATCTACTTTAATTTAAAATTAGTTCGACGACAATCATTCAGGATAATGATAACTTCCTTTTGTTAAGTATTAAATTTAAAATATCTTATTACCCATCCCCATTTCAGCATAATTCCTTTTTGAACAAACTCCAGTTAATTGGCAATCCCGAGGGTGTCAACATGAAGTCGAAATGCCCAATTTAATTTCGCATTGTTATCTGAGTACTTTTATTGGAAAATTTTACACACAAGCTGATTTATTGACGGAAATAGTTGTTGTTATGAGATTTAATCCAGACAAAGTTGAATATAGAAGTAAAGGCTGACCTTCTTTGGAGAGGAAATTTTCCTTCGTTTTTTTTTTTCTTCCGCAAAAATTTTTTCTCTTCGCGAAATTATCAAATAATAACAAAGTAAGTTCAATCCGAACATAACATGTTTCAAGAAGTTATTAATCTATAATTGAATTGATAAAATTTAAATGATTAGACTATTTCATTTATTACTGGAAAATTTGATTCATTTATAAAATGTTCATTGAATATATTTCGGTACATTTAATAACGAATTACTTATTAACATAATTTAGAAAGCGACTTTACGGCGAAGTAAATCTTAAATTGAATTGAATGCTCTGAAAAGCTTAAAACTCTGAAATTATATTTCTTGGATATTATGTAAAAATAAATATTCCCAAATAAAAATTTAAATAAAGTTTTCTCTCAATTGTATTCAAAAATGAATAATTCTGTGGGATTATTGGACATTATCGAAATGATATCGAAATAAATGAAAAGAGCTTTGTTCATATTTGTAGTAAAAAATGATTTGTTGTAGAAAAAAAGAGAAAAATGGAAGTTTAATAGAAAGCATGAAAAATTGGTAAATTAACAAAAGATAAATACTTCCGTAGAAGTGTGTTTTGAAGAAGTAATTTGATATGATAGACTTATCAGAAATATGACATCATAAAAAAACCTGTTAACATCATTCTCGAAAGTTATTTAATGTCTGAAAGATCAAAGAAAAATAATAAAAAGTGAAATTCTATTGATCATAAAAGTTAAAAACAACACACACTGAAGAAATGAAGGGATCGAAACACATTCGGAACAGCATCGTTCTTTAGAATCGTTGATTACAGTAAGCGTAAAATTAATATCTATGAAAGATCGTAACGTCAAAATTTAATAGCCAATTTTTATCGCTCATAGATTCGATTAATTAAATTCACTTCATAAATTTGTGAAAACATTCAGTAATTTATTGCAAATGTTCAGCTATTATTGCTCAATGTGAATTGAAGAATAAGCTAATGAATGTCGCAGTTTATTTACAATGTTTAGCCTTTTTTATTGCTTTTTATTAGATGATGGAATTATAAATACTTCTGGAAAATGAATTGCTTTCACATAAAAATTTGTAATATGCAAATATCATCCGCAAAATTGAAAAATGCAAATTCATCGCCATAATCGCAGACAGATCGAAGAATATTAATCCGATGAAAATGCTCGTACCATAGATTAGTTGGCCAAGAAATGGTATATAAGTAGGACTGTAACATAGAAGTAATCCATGATAATTTTACTGCTCGAAATCGTTGGCTCAATTCCTTCAACTTCTCGTTGTTGCCGAGAAGAAATTCGATTCATTTCTTCATTAAAATTGCTATTCAGACTTTATCTCTACAGTGATTCCCAAAGATATGCAGAAATATCAAACCAACTGTGCTGAATTACCAAAATATCTTTCATTTTCTTCGAATTTTTATAATTTTCGTTGATAATATATTCAATAAGCATCGGAGTTACCTCTAGTATGAATAACAGTTATTGGAATTACTAAGAATTATTCTGAGGAAGTGAACAATAATCGAAAATAGTTGGAAATTATTCGAGGACAGGCCAATAATCGAAAATAGTTGAAGAAAAACTAGTTGTTTGCTCATGAAGCTAAAGCTATTGGCTCGGTATGCTATTAGTCAGATCAGTCCTAAACAAATATAAAACAAAATCATCAAATTCTAATAGAAAATAAAATGAAAACTTTATTGCAAATTCATTTCTTTTCGACATTAATGCAACATATAATCTTATTTATGATCATCCTATGATTTTAATATTCTTCTATTTCTCAGTTTTATGAGAAAATTGTTCGATGAGCTAAGGACACGCAAAATATTCTATCTATAATAATAACTTCCTACTACCAACGAACAAATATAAGTCATAAGTTCTAAATCTTGAAAAGACATGTAATTTGTCAAATTGACAATCGTAAATCTATTTTTTGAGAATAACAGAATTTGTTTATCGTAGAAAATGAACGGTTATTTAATATTAGACAATATAACAACACTGATATTTTATGTCGTTCTTTGCGTTTATACAACAATATGAAAAGTACGAAATGTTCTCGCTTATTCTTTGTCCTTTGAACTTTTCAAAATTCCTTTTAAAGCTACTCATTTCTTGAAAGAAAGATGAACGATAGACTAATGAAGCTAGCAGTCGTCTTTTATACTTTTCTAATAACATCGACATTTGCTGAATACCATATCGAATTGCAACCTGTTTATAGCACAGCTAAGGTATATTACTTAATTATTTCCTGAAATTAAATGCTTAATGTTTCAGCCGCAATTGAAACTAATATTTTCATTTTCAGTATTTTTCACCATTCAATCTGATATCTTACCTTCTGTTTAGCATCATACCGGATATGCCCTAAAATTGATGATTGGTAGCCCAGAAAAAGAATTCACCGTTCTTCTGGATACCGTAACTGCGTTTCTTTGGGTTGCTGGATCTTCTTCCCAGTATGTTTGCCTTTTTTCTTCCACATTCCAAAACTAATTTGAGATCTGCAGAAATTATTCCAAAATTTCTAGAAAATAGTTTAGTGAAATGAAGTTTTTAAGTTTTGAAATCTTATTAATTCATATTCTCAACAAATTGCAGACACACATTTTGCCATGGTAAAACTGCTTATTCAAACTTTGATTCGCGTACCTGTACTACAGTAGTCGCAAGTCCTCAGACACAATTTCGTGGTATGAAATCAGTTACTGTATGTATGTGGAATGATAATATTTCGGTATGTTTCCCGATTCTTTGTCCTAAAGATAATTTATATTCAAATGAATAATTTTACCATATTAGTATTGCTTCATTAATTTTATTCTGATTGCAACTAAAGTTTTCAAAGTAACTTTCAAGTGAAGCAATGTGATGAAAGGA
Source organism: Dirofilaria repens (assembly GCA_008729115.1). Lineage (NCBI taxonomy): Eukaryota > Metazoa > Nematoda > Chromadorea > Rhabditida > Onchocercidae > Dirofilaria > Dirofilaria repens. The sequence continues at coordinate 10,334 of SNRZ01000388.1, read as the reverse complement.
TTCTGTCTAATGAATCTATTAATAATAATATTTGCAAATAATCTTCAGACGAGGATTCAAAGCGACATTATTCCCAGAATCGCAACTCAGATATTCAAAAATTATTTTTTTAGATCAATTCATGTAATTCTGGACGCTTAAATTTCATAAATTCGCCATTCGGTTCATTATGCACATTACAATGGCCCGAATTGGAAGATTATCAGCAAATTGATGGCGTATTTGGTTTATCAGCATTGCATGTTGATGGCATCGTACAAGGAGTTCTAGGTCTCCCATCCTTATATGGCATCGATGACGTCTCCCAGTTACCAAAAATTGGTGACATTGCGGATAATCCGTTAAAGAAAGCCATTCGAGAGAAACAATTGAATCCTATTATCACCATCGCATTACCATCATTGGTAAATATACTTTATTTTTTGACTTTATTGGCATGATATTTCTAAAACGAGAAAATCATTTCGATCATGTTTCCGCAGTTTGTTCGGAATATTATTAAAAACTGATAATTGAAGCTGAACAGTAATCGTGCAAACTTTCGATGGATATTAGTAAATCTTCAGTCTTATTGTTAATTTCTAGATTTATAAAAGTATCATTGAACATAACCCATACCGTTTCTGTAAGATTAATATTTGTGAAAATTCAGGATGCTGGTGAGCCAGCTATGTTAACGCTTGGTGGACGTAATAATGAGCTGTGCGATTTGGGCAACGAAAAGACGGAGTCGCTTGCTTATTCCGCAAATCGTTACGATTTCGAATATTTAGCAATAAAATTGGGCAATGCAACATATAAAAATAAATTGCAAAGAATTTTTGCATATCCACATATCACCAAACCATATATTGCTGTTCCTGATCAATTTATGCAAGAAATTGTTCGAAATCTCAAAGCAGAGGTTAAATGTTTTACACATAACTTCACTAATTTCACCTCTAATTTTATTCGTTGAATATTGAGATTCTATTCTTTTCTCATTACGAAAATACTTCAGATGGATCCAGAAACGAAGAAATATATGGTAGACTGTCAAGTGTCATTTGAACCATTCGTGATGCTAACCCATAAGAATTATTATATCATTGGATCAGAACATTTCATTATCAAACATAATGTTAGTCCTTATTCTTTTTTAACTTATTAAAATACTTGAGGAAGAAGTAACAAAAGTAAAAATGCCAGGCTTCATTTTTGTCTTCGTTAGTCTCATACATATTCCATTCAAAATCATAATTTTCACAACATAAAGTCATCATAATAGCATAAATTATGATAATATTTTTACTTTGATTTTACTTTTTTTTCGACATATCTTACCAGCATTTCATTAAATGACTGAAAAAACTTCATCATCATTATTCCATTATGAAACAAATATAAATTGATAAATTGATTTTCCAGCAGGAGGATGAGCAATGCGAACTTGCATTCAGAAGCAATAAAAATATTTTTGATGAATCTGTCGCACTTGGAATACCATTCTTCCATCAGTTCTGTGTTACGTTGGAAGCACGTGATAAACGTATTAACTTCACACCGATCACTCAATCCTTATACACAAAGTAATAATCTTCAGTAAATTCAGTAATGATATTCAATTGAAAATTGTTGATTAATTAATTAAATTAACGGAATAAATTGATTTGAATTATACTATCATCCAATACACAAAGCATGCTACATCTACAAAATGTTACCTTTCACTTTTGCTGGAACTTTCGCATATTTTTCAAAATTACTGCGCTATACTATCTTATATCTAACACTTAGTTTTTCTTCAACTATTTTCGATTATTGGCCTGTCCTCGAATAATTTCAACTATTTTCGATTATTGGCCTGTCCTCGAATAATTTCCAACTATTTTCGATTATTGTTCACTTCCTCAGAATAATTCTTAGTAATTCCAATAACTGTTATTCATACTAGAGGTAACTCCGATGCTTATTGAATATATTATCAACGAAAATTATAAAAATTCGAAGAAAATGAAAGATATTTTGGTAATTCAGCACAGTTGGTTTGATATTTCTGCATATCTTTGGGAATCACTGTAGAGATAAAGTCTGAATAGCAATTTTAATGAAGAAATGAATCGAATTTCTTCTCGGCAACAACGAGAAGTTGAAGGAATTGAGCCAACGATTTCGAGCAGTAAAATTATCATGGATTACTTCTATGTTACAGTCCTACTTATATACCATTTCTTGGCCAACTAATCTATGGTACGAGCATTTTCATCGGATTAATATTCTTCGATCTGTCTGCGATTATGGCGATGAATTTGCATTTTTCAATTTTGCGGATGATATTTGCATATTACAAATTTTTATGTGAAAGCAATTCATTTTCCAGAAGTATTTATAATTCCATCATCTAATAAAAAGCAATAAAAAAGGCTAAACATTGTAAATAAACTGCGACATTCATTAGCTTATTCTTCAATTCACATTGAGCAATAATAGCTGAACATTTGCAATAAATTACTGAATGTTTTCACAAATTTATGAAGTGAATTTAATTAATCGAATCTATGAGCGATAAAAATTGGCTATTAAATTTTGACGTTACGATCTTTCATAGATATTAATTTTACGCTTACTGTAATCAACGATTCTAAAGAACGATGCTGTTCCGAATGTGTTTCGATCCCTTCATTTCTTCAGTGTGTGTTGTTTTTAACTTTTATGATCAATAGAATTTCACTTTTTATTATTTTTCTTTGATCTTTCAGACATTAAATAACTTTCGAGAATGATGTTAACAGGTTTTTTTATGATGTCATATTTCTGATAAGTCTATCATATCAAATTACTTCTTCAAAACACACTTCTACGGAAGTATTTATCTTTTGTTAATTTACCAATTTTTCATGCTTTCTATTAAACTTCCATTTTTCTCTTTTTTTCTACAACAAATCATTTTTTACTACAAATATGAACAAAGCTCTTTTCATTTATTTCGATATCATTTCGATAATGTCCAATAATCCCACAGAATTATTCATTTTTGAATACAATTGAGAGAAAACTTTATTTAAATTTTTATTTGGGAATATTTATTTTTACATAATATCCAAGAAATATAATTTCAGAGTTTTAAGCTTTTCAGAGCATTCAATTCAATTTAAGATTTACTTCGCCGTAAAGTCGCTTTCTAAATTATGTTAATAAGTAATTCGTTATTAAATGTACCGAAATATATTCAATGAACATTTTATAAATGAATCAAATTTTCCAGTAATAAATGAAATAGTCTAATCATTTAAATTTTATCAATTCAATTATAGATTAATAACTTCTTGAAACATGTTATGTTCGGATTGAACTTACTTTGTTATTATTTGATAATTTCGCGAAGAGAAAAAATTTTTGCGGAAGAAAAAAAAAAACGAAGGAAAATTTCCTCTCCAAAGAAGGTCAGCCTTTACTTCTATATTCAACTTTGTCTGGATTAAATCTCATAACAACAACTATTTCCGTCAATAAATCAGCTTGTGTGTAAAATTTTCCAACAAAAGTACTCAGATAACAATGCGAAATTAAATTGGGCATTTCGACTTCATGTTGACACCCTCGGGATTGCCAATTAACTGGAGTTTGTTCAAAAAGGAATTATGCTGAAATGGGGATGGGTAATAAGATATTTTAAATTTAATACTTAACAAAAGGAAGTTATCATTATCCTGAATGATTGTCGTCGAACTAATTTTAAATTAAAGTAGATAGCCAAGTAATAGTCTTGAAAAAGGAGACGTCCCAACACAAAACAATAAATTTACTTCAGCTTCCAGTACCTTACAGTACCTTCAGTTTTACAGTACCTTCAGCTTTACAGTACCTTCAGTATCTTACAGTACTTCAGTACCTTGCAGTACCTTCAGCTTCCAGTGCCTTACAGTACCTTACAACTTCCAGTATCTTAAAAGCCATTGTCGCAATTATTGAACTAAGTAGTTATCACATTACTTTCTGATCATTTGTTGTTTATATTTGCTGAAAAAAATAAATATATATTACACGCATGTAAATATATGAACAGGTGATTAGAGAAAAAAATAAACTTACACGTGAAAAACGTACGGTTGATAGAAAATACGTCAGATATTTTAGACAGTAGTATAAATAATACAGATATTATATTTGCATAATACAATTATCAATATATTCGTAATCACCATTTTTATCTCCGTGATTTTAAAATATTTGACGTATTTTTCAGCGGATGGTATAAATAATACAGATATTATCATCAATATTCATTTTTTTTTTCTATCAACTTTTACTGGTTGATACGATCAGCGCAGATTTCTTCGTACATTTTAAAATTGGCTGCTATTTTTGATTCATTGCCAAATACAAATTAAAAAACGATATTTGCTATAAAACTTTTGTGAAACTTATTTTTCAATATTAAAATAAAATTTGTGTATATATATATATATATATATATATATATATATATATTCAATGCAATAATTTTAATTAAATTAAACATAATTATAAATAAATTTATGAACTTAAATTGTGCAATGATAAGAAGATAAGTTTTGAAAAATTTTTGAAATTTTCTGCAAATATTTAATAATTCATTCATTAATTAATATCAACTTTTTTAATTATAATTAATATGAGAAAGTCAGAAAGTAAATAAATTTAAAATTAGATGGAATATTTTATTCATCCAAAAAGATTTGAATAATTCAAGAAGCAATTTTTATATACTAATCGATACTTTTGGATTATTAATAGCCCATAAAATTAATATCAACTTTTTTAATTATATTTAGATGTAAAAATCAGAAAGTAAATGTATTTTAAATTAGATGGAATGTTTTGACTATTAATAACCGCCTAATGACTCGGTAAATTAATTGAGAGAACAAGAAATGAATTGAAATGAATAATTCTAATAATTTATTAATTTTATATTATTATTATTTTTTTTGTGTTATTATTTCAGTTATTATCCAGAATGTCAGTTTCCAAATCAAATGGTAGTATTTTTACAATTTTTTGTAATTTATAAATTTTTCCAAAATTACCAAAATTTCACTATGCTATAATAATTTTGAAAGATAGATAACTAACTTTAACAAATTATCAAATAGTCCAAGATAAACAATTACAATTAAAGAGAGAGGGAGAGAGAAAAAGGGAGAGAAAGAGTGAAAGCGAATTCATTTTCCTATAAATATGATAAATCAAATTTTAATAAAAAAAAATTTCAAATAAAAATTCTCTTTCAAAATATAACCATTTATGTGGGTTTGATTGATGAATGATAAAATAGTTTCAGATATTATCACAAATAGGCGAAGTAAAAAAGAGGGAAGAAGTAAGCTGATAAATATCAAAGTATGTCAATTTCTCAAAATTTTTTTTTTAATTTTATTTTTTTTTTTGTTGAAATTTTTCTTTAACATATCTATTCATTGATACATTAATTTTCATTGAGCATTTATCATTTCTCATCCATATATATTAAATGATAAAAATTGAATTAAGCATGATAAAGTTGTGGATATTTACAATCCGTATTACAATTATTTCAATGAACGCTATGTATGTCCATTGTTTTCTTAAAAAAAATAAAAGTTAAAAAAAAGGAAAAAATAAAATAAGCAATGATGAAATGAAAGAATGTAATTTAAGTAATAGAATAATAAATTAAATTGAAATTAAATTTTAAAAAGTTTTTGTTTTTAATTTGAAAAAAAGAGCAATAATTACATCATAAAAGTAATAATAATAAGCAAAATTTCTATAAATGAAATTGTTTTGAAAGAAAGAAAAAAAAAATCTTTTATAGCTCATTAAAATAAATTTTTTTTTTTAATTTCCTTTTTGTTTAGAAAATTTATTCACATAAATGGCTTGGAAAAAGGAAAAAAAGTAAAACTTAAATTTGTTTATTCTTTAATGCATTAAAATTTTATCTCATTTTTTTTTCAAATATTTATCATATCAGCTCTCTTCTTCAGGTCTCTTTTTCGTTCTCTTTTTTTTTCTACCTTTTATGGCTCATAGTAATAGAATGAATGATATAATTCATGATTACTATCTTTAATCTTTTCAAATAAAAAAAGTTTTTTTTTCCAAATAAACTTATATTAGTCTATTCGAAAATAATTTATTTATTTTTTTTTTTAAATTATGAAGACATTTTTCAGCTAACAAAAGTTCACGAACTTCAGAAGTGAAACCTTTACCTATATTACAACAAAAGCAGGTATCTAGCGAAAGTACAACTGGTAGTGGTAGTGCGGAAAAGGTAGAAAGACATTTTTCATTTTTTTTTTGGATTTTAAATCAATAGATGATATGATATTTTGTTTATTGATTATGCAAATTAAGCTATATTTCAGGTATTGGCTAAAAAGTAAGTGATCGATTAATTTTTGAATAAATTTTTTTTTTCTTCGATAAATAATATAAGAGAAAGTATGAATATCGATGTATTGTAAATTATTTTGCATATCGTAAAAAAAAGATAAGTTGAAATTTATTAAAATTTAGAAAAGAAAGTTTTCTTAATTTATGCATTAATTTTCATCTAAGAATATCTTATATTTGAGATGATAAGAAAGTAGGCATATTTCTTCGAATTTATTCATAAATTTTTGGCTTAATTTTAAAAAATTAATTTAGTTAGAAAGGCAAAATATTTTTATAGGAAATCATCAACGAAAAAAAAATTAGTACTAAGAAAGGGAAAAAGAATAAAATAGAGAAAAAAATTGGTGAAAAAAGCAAACAAAAGGGTAAAGTTAAATTAAAGTTAAAGTTCTCGAAAACTTCATTATTTGTTTTGATCTTTATTAGATAATAGAATAATCATCAAGAAATCTTATCATATTGATATATCAAATCAAATAATATTGATTACAAATAGCTAAATAGTAAATAAATATTCCTCTAATTCTTAAATAAAATTTTGAAATATCAATGAACTTTTTAAAGGGAAGAAAAATTTGTGACATAAAATGAATTGTTTAAATTTAGTGATCAATTAATTATATGTTTACTTGTTTATTTGTTTATCCATTTATCATGACGGAAACATAAGTCTATATGTCTGTCTATTCGTCTATTAATTATTTGATAATTATTTAGAAAAATCTGATGAGTAAGCGATCACTGCTATTGAAATATTATCAATGATAAGAGAAAGAAATAGAGGAATATGATAAAGATTATGAAATTAAATGTTTATTTGTTTATCTGTTGACTGCTTTTATGGCTTATGTTTATTTTTGTTTATTAATTATTTGACATGAATTTAACAATCCTTCAGAAAAACCTGATGAGAAAGCGATCACTGCTACTGAAATGTTACCTGAGGCAGACGAAGATAAGGAAAAAAAAATGAAAGAATATGATAAAGAATATGAAAGTTTGCTTACTTGTTGATTTGTTTACTTGTTTATTTTTTTACTTATTTATTTGTTTATTAATTACTTGACATAAATTTAACGGCCACTTTAGAATTACCTAAAATAGAAGAAGCGAAGGAAGGAAAGACGAAGGAATACGGTAAAGATTATGAAAGTATATGTTTATTTGTTTATTTGTTTACTAATTACTTGACATAAATTTAACGGCCATTTAGAAAAACCTGACGAAGAAGCGGCCACTGCTATTGAAATATTACCTAAAATAGAAGAAGCGAAGGAAGGAAAGACGAAGGAATACGGTAAAGATTATGAAAGTATATGTTTATTTGTTTATTTGTTTACTAATTACTTGACATAAATTTAACGGCCATTTAGAAAAACCTGACGAAGAAGCGGCCACTGCTATTGAAATATTACCTAAAATGGAAGAAGCGAAGGAAGGAAAGACGAAGGAATACGGTAAAGATTATGAATTGTGTGTTTATTTGTTATTTGCTTATTAATTATTAATATGAATTTAATAACCATTTAGAAAAATCTGATGAAGAAACAACAACTGCTATTGAAATCATACCTGTGATAGAAGAAGAAAAGAAACTAAAGAAAGAGGAGTACGGTACGGACTATGAATTATGAAAGACTATAAAGTTGTATTATCTATTGATTATAATTACGGTATGTTTTTATTTGTATTAATCATTTGATATGAATTTGATAACTTTTTAGAAAAATTTGATGAAAAAACGATTACTGCAATACCTCTGATAGAGAAGGACGAGGTGGAGGCGAGGAGAAGAAAAAAAAAATGATAAAAGATAAAAATTCTAAAGGTACATGTTTACTTATTTATTAATTAAAGATTTTATATTTACATTCTAGCATTTTATCTTAAATGAAAGTTTCGTATTGTTTTGTTTACAGAACGAATGCCAGCTGCCGAAATAGCTATAGCTCCTACTTCAATATCAGCATCTGCTGATAATGCTAGAATCATTCAATCCTTATCAGTACCATCACAAAGTTCACGGAAGTCTATGATGGAAACAATTCAACAAAACAATGATACTGCTGAACGAATTATATTTTTAACCATTGATGAGAATGAAAATGAAAGCGATTATGATGATAAAAATGACGATGATCAAAAATTCAAAATCACTGATGAAAAGAGTAAACATAAGGATTCTGATGATGATTATGATGATGATGATGATGATGAAACGATGTACTTCTCAATTCGAAGTGCAGAAGAAATTCGTATCACTTAAAATCATAACAATAAAAATGCTTATTTCATTATTCCTTTGATCTAATCAAACTACTCAATCAATTAATCAGTCAACAGTTACTATCAATTTTTATCAATCATATTCGTAAAATTGATTAATCGGTAAAAAATAGTAATAAAATTTTAATTTGATAGTCTATGAAATAATAGTAATTCAAAAAACAAATAAAAAATTGGAAAGTTATTTATTGCAATTAATATGATTAAATAAATTCAATGATTTTATTCTATACTGATCATTCTATATTGATCGATCGATTAATAAAAAAAAATCATTTTTTCTCCTTAATTTTATCGATATAAACAGCAAAATCATCAAATTAAATATATGATTATTAGCGGATTATTTTAGGACAAATATTGATATATTATATTCTGTTTGATAAGTTATATTCTGTTTATTATATTTGAAATTCTTAACTTTTAATTTTATTATACTTATCCTTTTATTTCATCCTTATATGATTGTTTTGTTATTTTTAATTTAAATTTAAATTTTTTGTTTGAGTAAAAAAAAATTTGTTATGAATAGATTTTTTTCGATTGATTAGATTGATTAGTTACTTGATTTTAATCTGTAATAGATAGATAGCAATATTGTCTTTTAATGTTTAGTATTAATATTAATACATTAAAAATGAAATGGAAATGTAAAATTAAATTTTAATAATTTTACGACAGAAATTATTTCAGCTATTCGAACATAATCAACAACTAATCAATCGATTCTGATAAAAATTCCATCGATCATTTCCTAACCGGAATAATATTTTTTAAGACATTTGAATTAATTAAATTATCATTATAGATTAAAAATTTTTTATTCATTTCATTTCTAATTTCTCCTATATAACTTCATACTTTATCACTACGTTATCAGTGATAAAACAATAGCAAAATTATAACGTATATTTAAATTGCTAATTTTTATCATTTGGTTTTCTTAACAATCATTTGTTATCACTTTTTTTCTTCATCTTTTTCCCGAAATTCTTCACACATATAGTTCAAATTTTAAACATTTGACAATTAAGCAAAGTTATATATAGGAAGTTATACATAGGAGAAATCAGAAATGAAATGAAAATTGTTTCATATTATATAAAATTTTTAAAAAGTTTTTATCATTAAAAATAGTGATAATTAAGCAAAAGTTATCAGTAAGAAGCGTTGATCTCGTACATTTGATAACATTTTAATTAACACTATATCTTAATGATAAAAACTTTGCAAAACTTTTTTTCAACAGCCAACTTTTCTTGTTTGCTAATTGTTTCATATTATATTAAATCACAAAAAAAAAGCCAATAAAATGCATTTCATCATATTATATAATATGAAAATAGCAATTAGTCAGACTAAGCCAATATATTTGATAATTGTTAAAAGCCAATATTAAATGATTGCTGAAAGCCAATATTTAATGATTGTTGAAAGCCAATATTAAATGATTGCTGAAAGCCAATATTAAATGATTGCTGAAAGCCAATATTTAATGATTGTTCAAAAATTTGGCACATTTATTCTAACAACAAACATCCATTTTGATAAAAAAAAAAAAAATCATTTGACTTTTAAAATTTCCATTTAAAACATTAACTTATCATTTTTTTTAAAAAAAAAAATGCATGAATAATTTATATGAA
>SNRZ01000387.1:0-12341 GCA_008729115.1 Dirofilaria repens | reverse complement strand
AATTGAAATATTCAAATATATTTTTTTTTAAATATAAAATTTTTAAGGCAAATATTTCTCGAGAATCGAAGTGTTGAAACATAATTTCTGAAGAATTGAAATATTCAAAAATAATTTGTGAAGAATTGAAATATTCGAAAATATTCAAATACAATTTCTATCTAAAAAATTTAATAATAAAAATAAGTAAATTTTGGAGCAAATTAGTATATATTGTATCATAAAAATTAAAAAATAAACAGAAGCTAATAGCACAAATTATTTGCTCTGTTAATCAATCAATTAATCAATTATTTAATTATCAAAGAATGAAATTAGAAATGATTAAAAAAATACGCCATTGCTAATTAATTTAGTCGAAAAATAAATTTAAATTATTTCACTACAACTTCTTCGTTATATCATTCATTGCATAAATTATCAAGAATTTATGACTTAATTATCATTTTGCTCCAATTATTTTTCCTTTCATTTTTTTACTTATCAGTATAATGATAATTTTCTTTCCCATCTTACAGTTACAGTCTGATATGATCGAAATTTTAATTAGCAACTTTAATTATGCTTTTTTTTTAAGCACGAGAATCTCGAAAAATCATGGTTAAACTGGTCAGGTGCAAGAGAAATTTACAAATATTCACCAAGAAATTGGAATTTACGACGAATTGTATTACATAAGATGCCAATTTCAACGTATCAGTTATTTAATTTCTAATTATTCATTTCATATTATCAATTATTAGTTATCAATTATTCATTTTACATTATCAATTATCAATTGCTCATGTTCTGGTGCTTAACATTTAATTATTTAATTAAATTTTACTTTACCTCAAAAAAAATAAACCTATTATCATGAAAATTTGTTAATTTTTACGGGAAAAGGAAAGTTTTTTTATCATTAATTTTAATAGTCTGTATAATGAAAATTTGTTAATTTTTATCAGAAAAAAGAAAGGTTTTTATCATTGATATTAATAGTTTGCGTAATGATAACTTGTCAATTTTTATCACAGAAAAAAAAAACGGTTTTATCTTTGATGTAAATAGTTTGTATATTAAATTTTAAAAAAATTAAATTTCTTGAAATTAAATTATTTAGGAAAAAAAATTATCGTCCATTTGCATATGTATTAATTTGTGAATTTGGTAGTATATTAAATCCATCAAATCGTTTACAAGCATTAGATATGGTTGAACGATTACGAGTACGTAATTGTGGTTACATATCACTTTATCAGGTATCAATAATTATTTAATTATTATTATTTAATTTGCAAATATTTTATCACATAAATTTCTTCATTTATAATAGCTTCATATCACTTTATCAGGTATCAATAATTATTTAATTATTATTATTTAATTTGCAAATATTTTATCACATAAATTTCTTCATTTATAATAGCTTCATATCACTTTATCAGGTATCAATAATTATTTAATTATTATTATTTAATTTGCAAATATTTTATCACATAAATTTCTTCATTTATAATAGCTTCATATCACTTTATCAGGTATCAATAATTATTTAATTATTATTATTTAATTTGCAAATATTTTATCAAATAAATTTCTTCATTTATAATAGCTTCATATCACTTTATCAGGTATCAATATTTATTTAATCATAATTATTTAATTTGCAAGTATTTTATCACATAAATTTCTTCATTTATAATAGCTTCATATCACTTTATCAGGTATCAATAATTATTTAATTATAATTATTTAATTTGCAAATATTTTATCACATAAATTTCTTCATTTTTATAATAGTTTCATATCACTTTATCAGGTATCAATGATTATTTAATTATTATTATTTAATTTGCAAATATTTTATCACATAAATTTCTTCATTTATAATAGCTTCATATCACTTTATCAGGTATCAATAATTATTTAATTATAATTATTTAATTTGCAAATATTTTATCAAATAAATTTACCGAATTATAGTTATGTTAAATATCTTATCAGATAGATAAAATTTATTCAATTATAATCGAGTAAATTTATAGATTATTCTCAGTTCAATAAATTTATTTAATTACAATTAAGGTATTTATATCAAAAAAAAAAGAAATTGATAATTTTTATCGAAAAGGTAAACAAACACTTTTTAATATTTTCTGAAATTTAATATTTATATATATATATGATTAATAATTTTTCATCCAATCAAGTCCTACTATTTTTTTCTTTTTATTTTTTTCAGAATTTCAAGAAATAAAAATGATTGAATGAAATGTTTCTTTTTTTCATTGTCATTAAATCATTATCAGTTATCTATCAGTTAATTGATAAATAAATAAGATGAGCCGATTAATTGATAAATCAGCAAGGTAAAATAAGTGAACAAATAAATGAATGTTAAAACACTTTTGGTAATTATATCCTGAACAATTTTTCATTTAAATAAAATATACCAGGACTAATTAATTATCATATATCATTTTCAATTAATTATCATTTATTCACCACTTAACTGATTATCATTTATTCACCACTTAACTGATAAATGAAATAAATAAACAATATGAACTGATTAATCGATGAATGAGCAGTAAATATGTTAATGAATAAATGTTAATGAATAAATGAATATTATCAGTTATGATAATTTGCCTAATTAATTTATCATTTAAATGAAATATTTTAGGTGCAATGGTCATATGGCCAGATAATAAATTCGCTTGAAGCATCATCCACTTCACAAAAATTATTATCAATTCCTGATGGAAAATGGGAACGAAATTTGATGTTGCGCGGTTTTTCCCAAGAAGTTTGTATATTATTAAAATTAAATTTTAATCAAATATTTATTAATTAAATAACTTTATAATTTTTAGTAATAAATTAATTATTTGTAACGATTGTCTGTTTAAAATAATATTTTTGTGAAATTTCATATTAAACTAATAAATTCAGTATATGTCATTTTTTGTTTTGCTATATTTGTATCGAATAAATTATTAATAATTTTTTTAATTATATTTTTCATAATTGAAATTTCAATTATGAAAAAGAAATATTTTTTTATATTTCATTTCATCATGCCGTAACTTTTTCATCATATCGTAACTTCTTGTAAATTTAAATAATAAATTATTCATTCTTACATTTTGACCGATTTAAATGTCATTTTCAAGAATGAAATTTCAGGTTGAATCAACAATCAATGATGTATCATCATCTGATAACAATCGTAAACACAGTAATAATTCGATGGAAAAGCAAATGTTTCAAAGTTATCATCATTTTAATGATTTCAGATAATTTCGAAAAAAAGAGAAAATAAAAAAAAATGATATGAATATTATTTAATCATATGTTTTTTGCTTTTATGCCTTGTTATAATAATATATAATTTGAATATTAATCAAAGTAAAATGAAATAATTGATTAATTGATTCAAATGAATTGAAAGCGCAAATGTCAATGTCTATCAAACAAAAAAAGTTTGGTTCGAATGAATTGAAAGCGCAAATGTCCATCAAACAAAAGAATTTAGTTCAAATGAATTGAAAGCGCAAATGTCCATCAAACAAAAGAATTTAGTTCAAATGAATTGAAAGCGCAAATGTCCATCAAACAAAAGAATTTAGTTCAAATGAATTGAAAGCGCAAATGTCCATCAAACAAAAGAATTTAGTTCAAATGAATTGAAAGCGCAAATGTCCATCAAACAAAAGAATTTAGTTCAAATGAATTGAAAGCGCAAATGTCCATCAAACAAAAGAATTTAGTTCAAATGAATTGAAAGCGCAAATGTCCATCAAACAAAAAAAAATTAGATTCAAATGAAATGAAAGCGCAAATATCCATCAATTTGATTCAAATAAATTAAAAGTGCAAATGTCCAACATAAATTTGAAAAGTTTATTATTATAGATAACAATTGCTTTTAAAAAAAACCATTCGTTTTATTTTTTGTTAAATTCATTGATCTTTTAAATGAAATTTTTAATTTTTCCGTGATTTTTGGTAATTTATTCACAGAATAATTATTCGACCTTTTTATTTTTATCAGTCTTCTTACTGTATGATTGATTATTATGATTATATCGTTAAAGAAATAATATTTCAAGTATAATACATATTTCTTACTTATTTATCAAAATTTTTGATTAAAAAAATCAGATAATTTATGATAATTCGATGAAAGGATATACAGTAACCAGGTAATATGTTATACAGTAAGCAGAAAAGATTATGGTTGGTTACAGTAGTGAGAATGAAGGATTTTAGCATATCGTGGAAATTTTAAATTTTGCCAGAATTGTTGCTAATTTATTTATTATTCGATAATTTTATTCATAGAATAATTTTTCAACCCTTTTTCTTTATCAACCATACTGTATGAATGATTATTGCGATTATATCATTAAGAAATATTATTTCAAATATAATACATATGTCGTACTTATTTATGAAAATTTTTAATAAAAATATAAAATGAATTAGATAATTTATACATAATTAGATGAAAAGATATTCATGTTATACAGTAAGCAGAAAAGATTATGGTTATTTCTTACTGTAGTGAGAACAAAGGATTTTATGGAAAATGATAACTAAATAAATTTGTGTTCTTTTAACATTTATAAAATATTCTTTAAAACTTTTTCAGTAATGTAATAAAAGTATTTGCTATAAATTATAATCCAAAATGATTTAGTTCAAATTTCAAAAAACAATATTAGATTTAAATTACGATAAAATTAAATTTTTCATAAAATGTTTAGCAAAAGAGGAAATCAAATTGTAATTGATAAAAATATTTATTAATCAGTAAAATTATGAATTATATTTCCATATTATTTGTTATTAATTGAAATTCAATTGCTATATTTATCCAATTTATTTGGCCAAGAATTGAAATCTAGTGATAAAATTTCAACCTAAACAAATAAAGCGGCCAATCAATTTTTTACAATCCTATTCAAAAATTGCTTGTTAGCTTCTGTATTGAGATAATTTTAATTAAAAATTTTGGAGTTAAAAAAAAACTTACAAAAAACGTAATGAATATTTATAATTTATTAATTTCCATAAATAAAGCTTATCATTCCTTTTCGTTTTTCATTTTTATTTTGAAAAAAATTTTCGACAAAAATGAAGAAATCATTTTTTCGATGAATGATATTATTAAGTTTTTTTTTGATTTATCAAAATGATAAATACAATAAGAATTGTTTGAAAAATTCTTGCAACAAAAATGAATATAAATGCAAACTGTTTGATGTAAAAACAAATTTAAATTTAGAAATTTTGAAGAGCAATAATTTTTTTCAAACATATTTGTCAGTTTATTCAATTGTTTGTGAAATTTTAATAAAATTTATCATTTTGATAGATTAAAAAAGATTAATAATAATTCGAATTTAATAAGAACACAAAAAAATTAAGTAAGAAATTAATTAAAAACTATTAATATAAATGCTATAAGAACATGTCTTCGATTACCAATTACTTCATCCAGTTTTTTTTTTTTTTTTTTTTTTATAAGGCTAATTTATTGAAATAGTGATAGCAACAGTAATCGATTTATTAACGTAAATAGGATTTTAAATTTCTTAATTAAATAAGTCATTTAAGTTTATTATTTTAATCAAAAAATTTAAATTAATTGTAATATACATTTGATTTGTATATATATATAAATAAGTCATTTAAATTAATCTTTCTTATAAGTTTATATATTTTAATTAGAAATTCAAATTATTGTAGTTATACATTTAATTTATATATACAAAATTTCTAAAGTATTATGGAGGAAAAGAGCTAGGAGATTTTTATTGGGAGATATTTAATTAGTAAATTTAGCAGGAATCGAATAGAGATGCTCATAGTGTTATCAACTTGATTGAAGGGAGATAATTTTTATTATCATATCTACTTGCATCTTGATCAGGTATATATACAAATTTGGTTACCATAAAGAACATATTTAATAGGTGTGGTTTGCATTTAAAATTTGAGCAAGTGTTAGGTAAAAACTGTAGAAATTCAATTACAGTACATGAATTGTAACAAAGGAAGATTGAAAAGATTGGTGTGGGAATTTTTCCTTATCGGAATCGAAGATAGTGTGGAATTTTTCCCTTTTGATTTAAAAAAAAAGGATGTAAATAAGATTAGAATAACACAATAAAAAATAAAGGATGAGAAAATGAATGTAAAAAATGCAAATTTAGTTAAATAATAATACTGCTAACATTGTTTACCATTTGAAAAGTAGATTTATTTTATCATTTATTTTTGAAGTTTTGCGATATTAAAATTCGAAATAAATTTATTTTGAAATACGGTACAATTCATACAGTATCCATGGATATACATCATATCATTCATTAACTTAGTTACTGAGTTAAGTTAATCGTATAGAACTTTAACTTATGTAATCTATATTTCTATGAAAATTGTGATATGCCTATGATAAAAATAGATCTAATCTAAATTTAAATTATGTTTTCGTTGCATTTAATGCGATGATAATAACAATTAATTATTTAAATTATACATTTATTTTATCATTTATTTGGAGGTTTTGCGATATTAAAATTCGAAATTTATTTAGAAATACGGTACAATTCATACAGTATCCATGGATATACATATATCATTCATTAACTTAGTTACTGAGTTAAGTTAATCGTATAGAATTTTTAACTTATGTAATTATGATTGCTATGAAAATTGTGATATGCCTATGATAAAAATAGATCTAATCAAAATTTAAATTATGTTTTCCGTTGCATTTAATGCGATGATAATAATTATTTAAATTATATAATTTATTTTATCATTTATTTGGAGGTTTTGCAATATTAAAATTCGAAATAAATTTATTTTGAAATACGGTACAATTCATACAGTATCCATGGATATACATCATATCATTCATTAACTTAGTTACTGAGTTAAGTTAATCGTATAGAATTTTAACTTATGTAATTATGATTGCTATGAAAATTGTGATATGCCTATGATAAAATATAAATCTAAATTTAAATTATGTTTCCGTTGCATTTCATGCGATGATAATAGTAATAATTATTTAAATTATATATCTGTAAATGGCAAAAAGTGATGTATAATGAAATGAAACTAGTTTTTTGTTTACTATCACATAGCAAAAGTATTCATGCTGAATATTTCATTCAAATTATATCACTTTGATATAAAATATTATAGTAAAATACGATAGTATCTTTTTTTAAAAAGCTGAATTGAAAATATTATTAAGCGACTTTTTTAAAAGCAGAAAAGATATCAATTTAAAAATATATCAATCAATTTAAAAAGATTTCAATTTAAGATATCAATTTAAATTAGATTTAAAAATAATTGAAATAATTTGCATGGTGAGAAAAAAATTGAAAATATGGTGAAATATAAGAAAAATTCTATTAAATTACGGCAAGAGAATAAATTTAGTGGAAAAATTGCTATAATAGGTTTGTTTACTTCCTAAAAATGATAATAAGTCAGCAAAAAAAAAAATGAAAAAGATTCTTTTAAATAAAATACTTATAGTTCTATTTCATAAAAAATATCTCAGATAAATGATAGGATATTATGATAAATTTATTTTTTTGAAAAAAAAACGAAATCATATCAAATTAAAATAAATAATTTTTAATTCATTATCTCATAATTTTTCTATAAAAAATTTCAAAAATTTTTAGAATATATTTAGGATATGGCATTTCAGACTTGAAATATATCTTTTTTTAAAGTTCGAAACTTTTATAAAACTCTGTTTATCACTTAAAAAAAATGTTACACTTCGAGAAACGTATGTAAATGATAGCAAAAATATTACGATATGAAAAAAAATATTACAATACGAAAAAGAAAGAATATTACAGTATGAAGACGAAAGAATAACAGTGGGAAGCAGAATATTATAGCATAAAGGAAGAATACTGAAATACGGAAAATATCATATTATAAAGAAGAATATTACAGAACGACAGTTTTACAGAATAAAAAAAGCAGTACTACGGTGAGGAGCATGATAGAATGAAAGGAATATACTATTACGGTGCAAATAAAGAATCTTACAGTATGTGGAAAAGGCGATATTACAGTATGTCAAGCAAATACTGTATCATCAATATAATAATCTAGAATTTTCGCTTAGATGGATTTTGTGAAAAATAGCAAATGATTGCTATTATTTTAAAAGCAAAAAATTTTCTCATTTTATTATACCTTAAATTATTTTTAAAAAAATTTTTGATAATTTTTTAAAAAATTATCAAAACCTTAAAAACAAAGGAAAACGAATGAAAAAAAAAAACAAATGAATGTTTTTATGACTGATAAATCATTGATAATTTATCATGAATGATCGATTAATCCTAAAAATTGCTAAAAAAATTCAATTTATAAATGATATATGTTATGCTACAAACCGAATGATGGATATATGCACCAATATGTTGTAATTTACCAAATTGATCAATGAATATTGTCAATTTATTGCTAACATTATCATTAGTATGATGTCATCATTATTAGAACAGAGATTATTTGAATCATTATAATCAATTACAGTTATACATTATTACAACCATAGTTTCTCATTATTGTTATTGTCGGCAGCGATAACTGATAACAATTGTTAACAATTGTTATAATTATTATTACAACAAAGATTATAGTTTGCAATCACCATTGCCAAATTGTACATTACAACTAAATTTTTGCTATAACTAAAGTTTTTAAAAAATGGAAATTAAATAATGGCAAGAATTGTTGTTGTTTTTTTTTTTGTCTCATATCTTTCTCGTCTAGACTAATTAATTTTCCTCCCAAATGTTGCTGACAACGATCATAATAAGATTATTTTTCCGGAATGAAGAAGAAGTAAAAAGAATTGGAAATTAAAATCGGAATTAAATATTAACGAAGAGTTTCTTTTGCTTTTTTGATATCATAATTTTAAGACTAATTAATTATTTTTTTTTTTTTTGAAAGCTGAGAATATAGTGAGATAAAGGAAATGGCAAAAAATTTAGGAGAAAATTAATTAGCAAAAATTGATTAAATAAAAAAAGAATTTCTCGAATAATTTTCCCACTATTCTCGAATAAATTCCCATGATTTCATTCATTTAGTCTCGATTGATTTGCTATTTTAATCTTGGCATATATAAAGAAGTATGCTTAATTATACTATTATAGGCAGCTAAATTTAATACTTTATTAACGATTCATTCAATGTTTTGGTTAAATTAAAAATTAGCTTTGATTAGCTTTGAAAGAAAAAAGCAAATTATTTTAGGAAATAAAAATTGATAAAAAATTAATTGTGATAAATCATTTTCAGTGATATGAAATATTTGTTGACAACAAAAATTTTTTCAATTCTCTCTTTTTTTTTTTATTTTTTAATTATTTTTTTTCACTTGCCATATATTAATTTCATTGATTCGAATCGATTATTCCGATTCTAGTTTTTCAATTCATCACATTCAATATTTTAAGTCGTTAATTTATTATTTCATATTTTAAATTTTGAAGCAATATTCAATTACATATCCAAATTTTATTATTTTTCCAATTAATATATATTAATTTCATTAATTATTTCATTACTTCAATTCTTTCTAATATTTTTTCTATTCCAATCAATTCTATTCTAATCAATTCTATTATTTCAATTGATTATTTTATTTTTAATTCATTAATTATTCATTCAAATATCAACATTTAAAATATTATTCAATTGTACAATCGAAAAATGAATGCTTCTATTTTTTTCATTTTTATTAATTCCATTAATTCAATTCATTATTTTAGTTCACCATATTTCAGGCGATTGTTTCATTATTTTAGTCCACTAATTTATTCATTTAAATTTTAAAATTTAAAATATTATCCAATTGTGCAATCGAAAAAATAAGTATAATTTCGGTTTAATAGATTTCAAAAAAAAAAGTAAAGCAAATTTTATTGGATGAGACATTTAAATTTGTTATCACAGATGAAATAATTCGTCTCAAATTTAATTAATTTGTATACATTAAAATTTCCGTTAGAAGAAGAATCAACAGGAGAAGATAATTAAAAGAGGTTAAAGGTGAAAGGTTAATTTTTTCAAAATAATCTGTTCTATTTTTTATTCTACGCAGTAAGGCAGGAGAAGATAATTTAAAAGATGTTAAAGGTGAAAGGTTAATTTTTCAAAATAATCTGTTCTATTTTTTATTCTACGCAGTAAGCAGAAGAAGATTAAAAGAGGTTAAAGGTGAAAGGTTAAATTTTTCAAAATAATCTGTTCCATTTTTGCTTACTTTTTAATTCAATTCATTACTTTCAATTCTTTATTTATATCAACAGTATCAACAATTAAAATATTATTCAGTAAAACATTATTCAATTTAATTTAATTCATTACTTCAATTCTATTATTTATATCAACAATTTCTGTGTAATAATATAATCAATATATTGTACCATCTCTTCGTCTCTTTACTCTTTCACTTTTCTTTTTCTTAATTTTAATCAAAACTTTCCTTCCACTTCCTTCTCCTTTTTCTTCCAACTTTCTTCCCTTCTTTTCTTTCGATCCAAAATTTTTAATTTACACAAATAAAGCCAAGAGATTTGGCCTGCCTAGTTTATACATCACTTTTTTTTTTCAGCCTATCAATTTAGCTTTTAATTAATAGTCGTAATTTGAAAATTGGTTTTAGTTTAAAAAAAAAAATAAACAACAAAAATGATGCAAAGTGAATGAAAAATATTTCGTTCTTTCATTGCTAAGAGAAATGTAAGAAAAAAAAAATCGAAAAATCAATTCGATTTTAAAATTTTTCAAAAAAAAAAAGAAAAAAAGAAAGAAAATGGATTTTAGCAAAAAAAAAAAAATCTTTTTCATTTTTTTCTTCGTTGACCTTTTACTTACTTTGATCTTTTTTTATGAAAATTTTAATTTAACTAATAGAGAATTTTACACAAAAAAAAAACCTTTTTTCTTTTTCGTTTGATAGTCAATTCTTTGACCTTTTCCTTACTTTGACCTTTTTTTATGAAAATTTTGAAATTTAACTAATAGAGAATTTTACACAAAAAAAACCTTTTTTCTTTTTCGTTCGATAATCATTTTTGCCTTTTTATTTATTTCCATTACATTTATTGATTTCAATGCATTTCTATATTTTTAAATTTTTTAATATGTATATATAAATTTAAAATAATATTTGAATGATTTTTATTGTTTTATCATGATAAAATCATGAAGCATAATCATAATTTAATCACACTTGTTTTTCAATTATCTTGTTATTAAATTAAAAGATTTTTATTTTATCATGATAAAATCATGAAGCATAATCATAATTTAATCACACTTGTTATTCAATTATCTTGTTATTAAATTAAAAGATTTTTATTGTTTTATCATGACGAAATCATGAAGCAATTTATACTTGCTATTCAAATATCATACCTGCCAAATTTATCATACCTGCCAAATTTATCATACCTGCCAAATTTATCATACTGCCAAATTTATTATAAGATGTCAAATTAGTTGCTTTCGCCATTTCTCTATTTAATGCAAATTATGTATTTTATTTTTAGAAAAAAAATTCAAAAATTTTCTTTCGAAATTTGGAATTTTTTTTTTTGTTAATTTGTTATCAAATTATGATGAAATTATAAATTTCTTTTAGATGAAAAAAAATTAATTATTAAAAATGAATTGAAATAATTTAAAATTATATTTGAAAACAATCACTATAAAATTAAACGATCATTGAAATAATAAATAATTATCATTTAAAAATTATGTAATTTTTTCAATTCTTATTAAGCTATTATTAGTTTGATAATTTATCTTATATCATTAATTAATATCTTGTCATTGATAACAACTTTAATTTATCTCTTCTATCTTTACATTAATCCATTATTATGATCGTATAATTTTTGTTTTCTTTCCTATTCCATTCCATCGGTTCAAATTTATTTCTGTCATAAAATTTACGACGAAATTTTATAAAAAAACTGATGAATAATTTACTATTTTTTCAGAGTTAATGCTTTAAATAATTATTTAATTATACGAACTAAATTTTCATTTTGCAATTATTATATTTTAATTTGAAATAAATTTAATCTTATCTTTTATACAATTATTTTTTTGTATAAATAAATAAATTTATCATCGTCATTACTGTATTATCGTAACACATTACGATAATTTGTAAATAAATAAATTTATCATCGTCAAAAGACTGAAAATACGGTAATAATATCGATTTTTTTTTATAATACAAAAACGAAGCAATTAGATAACAGTACTAAGAAAGACGA
>SNRZ01000386.1:0-23788 GCA_008729115.1 Dirofilaria repens | reverse complement strand
GTATGCATCATTAATATCTCTGATAAATACACTACTAGATTCCAAATTACTGAACTTTCAAGTAATTCACAACAAAAGGGAAAAAATTCCTTGTACTTTTCGCCTCATTCCATTTCTTCTTTGCTTCCTTGTAATTAATTTACTAAATCAAATGTGAAGATATCATTTAAACATGATTGAAACAATAACAAGACGGGTTTATAACATCATTTTCATAGGAGGTTAAGGCAAAAATCAAATATTTAAAGCAGTCGAATTAGAAATTCATTTTCATCAGGCTAACATAATGGTACATGCTCCGTTATACATATATATATATATGTACTGCAATTTTTTCTCGGCGATTTATATATATAATTTATTTTGTACCGGGTTATATAAGGAAATTTCCTCGGATACATCATCGAAAATCAAATCGCAATCATACTCATAAAATATTCTATGATAATCTCATTCATACAACATTTAATACCTGGAATTTCTGGAATTTCGATTTATTTTTCGATTTTTTTTTATTCGCTATAATGCATATATATGCACAATGCATACATATTTTAGGTATATACAAATCTGAAACTCTTAATAGTCTAGAATTTCAAAAAATAAGATGGATCGATTACTTTCTTAGTTTGTCAAATGCGTAGAAGTTAATGCAAATTAGCAATGCTTTCATTTCATTTAATTTTACGAAATTTCTGTCATCAAATAAATTTTCGTCCTAGTTTATCTACTGGTAATAGTTTTTTATCAATCAGAAAGCATTTAAATCCCCGAGAAAAGTGTCTTAAATATTTTCCTACGATGCGATTATGTAGAATCGTACGCATGATAACGATTTAGATTTTTTTGTTTTTAGCTTGATAGCGATTTGGATTTAATACTATGACATTTCTTAGCTTTCTCAAATTGTGATTTAGGACAACTTCACAAGCATCTCTACAACTTTACAACTCTACAAGTATGATGAGAATCAAGTATATTGTATTACTATTACTATTGGTACTACCAATAATAACAGCTAACTTCGGTGCTCCAATGGCAAGTAACAATTCTCTAGCCATTTTCGACAAAGAAGGCAACCAACTTCTACTCAGAAGTCATCGGCTTAAACGACAATGTGGACCTTGTGGTGTTCAGCCACCATCACCATTAATTGTTTGCTGTGGGGCATCAGGATTGAAAGAAATATTCAGAAGTTGGTGGTTGAATGTAAGTTTATTCTTCACATATTTCATTTTTAACAAAACCAATAAATTTTATTTTAAGAAAACCTAAAAGAAGAATTTTCTGAATTATTCTAATATTCTTGTCAAAATTCTGAAAACTAAAAAGGTTAAAAGTTTGAAAATATTAGAGTATTAAATTAACTCATTATTTCTTGCTAAAACACATCCATCAAAGTAACAAATAGTGATAGCTATGAAAAAAAGATGAAAAATAAGGAATTGTTAAAAATGATAAAACAATTAATAAATGCAACAAAACCGATGAATGTTACTTAAGATATTGTTATTGCTGCTACCGATGTCAACATCGTGGTTTAAAACGATGGTCCGTTGAAATTCTTTAAAAATTATTGCCGCAATTGCAGCATTTCATTCATATATTAGTGAAAAAAAAAATAGAAGATACTGCGAAAATATCTCAATTTTTGTCTTTCGGCTTTTTTTAAATAACTTGCTTACATAATGTAATAGACTTGATTATGATCTGTCAATAATATAAAGATTATGATCTGTCAATAATATAATATAAATGCATAAAAATTTTGCTATGGATTTCGAAAATTCTTAGGAATCATCCATCGAAAATGAATGATTCATTTTCGAGAAACAAGGAGATGATAGAGGAATAAATAAAATGTGGATTTGTTTTATCTGATGGTAAATTGTTTTATGTTAAGTGAGGTGATTTTAACAATCATTGACTGAGTAATGAGGATTAAACTAGTTGGGAAAAAATGTTATGTTAGAAAAATAAAAATTATTAAAAAGAAAATTTCATTTCTCATATATTCTTTAATTTTACTTTCTTTTTTGTGTCATGTATAATTATGAAATATTTTCATCAGCAGTGATCATCAATATGCATTCAAACTATTATGATATGATTTTTAAACCGTTTTGTTCTCTCAATATATATGATACTCTTACAGTATGCTACCATGTATTTTGTAATTTTATGAAATTTAATTTGAAAAAGAATTTTTTTCATTTCCATCTATTTTGTAAATTTTATGAATTTGAAAAAGAAGTTTTCTAGAATTTTTTTTAGATCTTCAGAAATAAAAATGATTTCAGTATGCTATTATTTCATCGACCTACAATGTATTATTGTATCATTTACAAAGCTTATTATGCTGAATGATAAATGTAATTATTTAAAAAATAAAACTTTTGCTGGAGGAATTACGAAAAACCAAATCTGCATTATTCTACATTTTATCATAATGAATTACGAATACCAAATTTTTGCTCATTTTTTTCTTTTTCAGATATAATAATTTCACTATTTTTTGGAATTTCATAATACTGAATTTCCTATATCATAAATATATAGTTTAAAAATAGAAAATTCTTTACTTCTGATTATATAATTTGATTAGTAGGATAGGTGAAGCAAATTATCACCGACAAGATAATGGAAAGTTGTGAGAAAATCAAATTACTACTTTCCATTGCTTACAAAAAAATATAGCAATTTTAGAAAAATATATATCAATAAGATCTTGTTTGTTGTTATTATTCATTAAATTTTTATTTTTTATACGATTTTTATATGATCTTTTATATGATTCATTTCTTTTTTAATATGATTTTTCATATGATTTTTTTTTCCTATACTATTAGTGAAAGGAAAAATAGCTTATTCAACTTTTCCTGTTTTCATTTTATTTTGTGCGTAATAATGTAAAAACTATTTAAATTAATTTTTTCGGAAAATTACACATTTACGTTGTACTTTTGAAAATGGGACGAAATCGGATTAAAATCACTCACATATCTTTTCGACCGTTAAATAATGAAAAATGTTCAAATCAAATTTTTTTCTTGGTGATACAGAGGAGATTTATTAGAAAATGATAAATTGCAAGTGAAAAATGAATGAAGAAATTTATTTTTTATTAGTCGAATGAAGCTGTTTCAATGAACAATTTCATTTTCACACGATATATTTAATTTTATGTACTATTTTTGCAAATCCCGATCAATATTCTGACTGAATAATTTAAATCATTACTTTATAATGTATTGATTTACATATATATTTTATAGTTATAATATATAGTAATTCTAATTTTCCCAAACTTTAAATCCCATATATACGATTATTGACAAATGAGCTGATTATATCTGAATTTACGCTTCATCCATTACTGTACTCCTTGTTTTGATCTACCTTGCTCTTCCTGCTTACTGAGATCTTTCTCATACTGTAACATCTCTTTACGTTTAACATATATAAGGTATCCAAGCTTACATGAAATATCATTTAGCATTGCAGTGATCTCCCCGATCGATCCGCCTACATCATTCCAAGCTCATGGCTTTTAATCCCTTTGTTATATGGTATGCATTTATTGTGGTATACTGTAATATTAGTTCGTTAATTCCGTCTTACATTTTATTATTTTAAAGTTCGATCAAATTGCTCTTCTTTTAAATCTTGTCGTGAAATTTGTTGAGTTGTAAGTTAATGTCGACTGATAGCCGGATACCACCAATATTTTGATACGAGTCGAGCTGATGGTCGTTGAGTTGGTTTTTTCAAGCACTCGATTGTTAATGGTTTATTGATAAGTGTACTTCGGTTAATACCATAGGGTTTATATTGATTAGGAAATAGGAGTCGTTTTTTTAACTCTTCAAGCACCAAAAACACAAAGAATTGTAGGGATAAATTACAGTATAATCATTATAACAAGACTGGGTGAGAAGATTAGCGTGGGAAAATAGATAATTTTAGATACAAGGATAAAATTGGGAATTGTTTGCGGAAAATAACAAAAAACGCGTGGGAAATAATTTTAAAAACATACATTAATACAAAGTGATGAGTCATTAGAAATATTTTAAGCATTTAAAATATAATATATTGTATCGGTTTCGCGACATTTTATTGTTAATGGCTTATTGTTAACTATTAATCTAAGGAATTAAATAAGTCACAATATTAGAATATTTAATTACAGTAAGGAAGAGTTGATTTATTTTATTATTTATTTAGTGATTGGGTTATTTGGAGTCTCGCGACATTGAAATTCGCGACAATCTCTTTTTTTTCATTTCGTAAATTATTCTGTATAAATCGCATAAAATGACATTTTGATTTCAATCCTTAGATTTATTGTGTAAATAATAATAGTATGTTATATGCCATTTCATTTCAAGAAATATGATTGAAAATTGCTTTTCACAGCAATTGTGGGATATTTTCGAACGAATTAAATTTTAATCAGTAATAAATTTTTTATTAAAATTATTTATAGCTATTTTGTTAAATCATCTCATCATTTCCTCTCCACGTAACTTTTATACCACAGTACTTTTCAACAGTAAATAGAAGCAAACGCTGTTATCGATTTATTTAATGTCGCATAGTCAATTCATGAATTTAGTTGATACCGTATATCGGAGATAACTATTCCTTGGAATAAGTTAAAGTGTTAAAAACATTCTGAAATTCGATTACCTTATACTTCGTCATTTCATCATCAGTATATGAAAAAAAATTATTTTATGTTAAAGTGCAATATAAATTTGGAAAACAGTATGATAACCTATAAAACGTCAATATTGATTTTTGAAATTTTTTCAGAAGTTTTCCGAACTTTTTATTATCGCAATCAGTTTTACATATAGTATTCTTTGACAAGAATTTTCGTCATTTTCGAAAAATAATTATTTACAGAATGCAAAAGCTATTCATCAGTAAATTTAACGCTCCCACCAGTTTGAATATTCGAACCGTTTAATATCATTTTAAATCCATGTCTTATCGAATTCAAGTTGGAACTATTGTTTTTTACTGTATCTCATTTATTACGCTCTACTACGACTTTTTTCTCTTGCTAATTATACATGCCGATGTATAAATGAACAACTCAAAACCAAAATTGTTGACGTAAAAGAAAATTAAATAAATCAAAGACATAACAATTAAATAAATCAAAGACATTTCGTCTGGAAAATACCATCGATTGTTATTAATTCAAAAGAATATCAAAAAACTATCATGATTGAAAATTTTTATTCTAAAATAAACAAGAAAGCAATAATCAACATTTTCACAAGAAAACAATAAGTTTCGGGCAAAAAATTTATCCAATCAAAATCACATTTTGAAATGGTACCAAGAGAAAATTTTTATAGTATAAATTTTGTAAAATGTTTGCTAAGTTTGATTGACGTTGAAATATTGATTAAGTAATTTCATAATAAGAATTTTATATTATAATTTACAGTGAGATTTTATGGTAAATATTATATTCTGTTTTTCATATTTATTTGCATTTCATCATAGTGCAATAATTGTTCGTATATACCAACCTTAAAATAACAGAGTATAAGTTATTGGATTTCAAAATGTTTTTCAATTTATTTCAAGGAATAATTTCTCCGAAAATAGGTGGTATGATTTCATTCATGAAAAAAAATCATAACTCAATCTTGCGTTATTAACAACTGATGATAATATCTGCTCCTGTTATGCTTACAATCTTATGACAGGAAAGTTAAACTGAAAAGAATTCTGTGATGAATTGATAGATAGTTTTCTATTATTTAAATACAGAATTGATTGCTGGCTGAAAATTTATTAAATCGTTCGAATATTTCGATTTTGGTGAGAAAGAATTCTTTAATTTTATTTCCTAAAATGGAATCTCCTGCTGAATATTTAGAAAGAATATTATTTACATGCTTAATTTCATGCTTAATTTCAAAATGCTTAATAATAAAAACAGTATATTATTTACATTTTCAATTTAAGAGGCTAAAATAATGAACTTTTTAATTAGACTCTGTTATTATTTAATACGTCATTTACTGATTCATATAAAGTACTTGAACTCTGTTGTGCAATTAGCAGATGAAATTAAGCATTTCATACATGAAAATGAAATGATTTGTCAACTAAATGAATTTATTTCATTGCGACTGGTTTTTTATGGAAAGAAATGATGTAAAAGTAAAAAATATTATTATATTCACTATTCAGTCATCATTTACAGTTTTCGAATAATATTTTTTCTTATGTCATCAATTTAGGGAAAAAATCTCATTTACATGATTCGTAATGAAATATTCTTAGTTATTTTTTTATGCTTTTTTTTTCATTTCAGTTATTGGATGCTACGAAACTGAAATTTTTTAAATTTATTTTAGTTTTATTTGCAAAGTACAATGTTAATGAGTAACCATCCAGAAAAAAGTTCAACTTAAACAATTTTTGTATTGTTATCTTGTCGATATACTTTATTAAAATCGCTTTAAGTTTGTTATATGAAGAAGAAATATCTTAATGCTTCTAACTTATCTTCTTAATATTCCATTTTTCTAATAACTTTTTATTATCTCATTAGCGATAATTTGCTTCATTCGTTTGTTAATACTCAATTACACATAAATGATTCTCTTTTTTTTTTCTCATTTTTAAATATTTGCTAAGGATATGAAAAATCAGCATTATTAAGAGATTCAAAAAAAAGCATGAATACATCTGATTACATCTGAGTGGTTAATTATTAGATGATAAAAAATTTCTGAATTCAAAATAGAAAAATTGAAGAAAATTTCATGACATGCTGCGATTTATCGTTACCGATGTGGAATATTCCAAGTATGGTTTTTCATCTCTTCCAATATAAGTTCGAACTTTAAGTTATTATATTAATAATTCAGTATAACAAGTTTGTGCAAGGTTGATTTGAAGTTTGTGCAAATTTTTGATATTTCTGTTTTGCTATTGGCATTTTCCCTTTATGAATTTGCATAGACATATGACACTATATATAGGAAATGAAAGTATTGTATCGATTTGTTTGATAAGAAAATAACTGAATCGTAACTTTAATATAATCACTTCATCAGTCATATTATAGTGTGCTGACGTATAGCTATAAGAAATATAACTTCTGGTTCCTCAGTTTTTTCTTTAAATGTTCAAATTTATTCCTGTCACCCTATTATTATACTTCTGAATTAAATTGCTGCTTTTTCTGTTTCGATTAATTTATTTTCAGTGAAAAAGATTGAATTAAATTTTATACCATTTTGTCGTCATCATTTCTGAAAAATTTGCAAAAAGCAAATTTTAGAAAATCGAAATAAACAACGTTTTCTTCAAAAATTAATTCGCTGATAAAAGTTTAAAGATTAAATTAGTAGAATGTTTTAGAGATATCAAAATATACTAGAACCAGGTAATTAAAAAATCATATCACAATAGTTCCAGTAAAAATTATTAATTGATCATTGCTAATCGAAAATATTTCAGAATTATGCATGTTACAAAAAAGTAAATGAGAATGAAAGAAAAGAAATATAAAAGGTGGAAGATGAAATTTAAAGTAAAAATTTTTAATTTTTATTTTTTTATCTTTGAATTTTTATCTTTTGATATTTTTGTTTTCAGTTTAATAGTTTTGTTCTGTTCTTAGTTTGTTCTATCACTAGCTAATGATTTGAACAGTTTGAGACCGAGCAGCAGAAATAAAAGTTAGCATTAAATAATCAAATACCAGATATTTTTCTTATTTCATTTATTTCTCTAAAATTACCTGTTTTGAGCTGACATATGTATTATTCCTTAAATTTTAAAATTGAACGATTCACTATCTGACGATGAATAAATCCTAAGAAATTTCGAAAACTGTAAACAAAGTTTTTATACTTGTATTTATATGTATGAGTATGTGTGTGCATTTACATGTTACTGTATTTATATATATATTAATGTATTTATATATTATTGTATTTTTATATTACGTAAATCGAAATCTTTTATAATAAGATATTTGTAAAATATCAAAAAGATAAAATTTGAAATATTTTCGAATTGTTTTAATTTATGATTTTACTGACATATGAATGAAATGAAATCATATCTGTGAACGATAATTTCGAAAATTTTCAATTGATCATCGCTTTCATCCACGACATTGACACTGTCAATAGCAGCAGCATCTGAAATGGCCTATCATTTCGTTATATCAACAATCCCTTATCCGTCTTTTATTTTATCAGCAATGCCACTGTTTCATATTTTCATGCAAGAAGTAATCTAATTTAATTTAATAACATAATATTTTTTAACTTCTGATCTTTTAAGCTTTTGCAATTTTAATAGAATTATAAATTAAATTTTGATGAATAATTATTATCTCTTGTCCTTCTTTGGATTGTTTTTTCTTTTTTTAATGAAACTTACTGATGTAATAAAAATATAAGAAATATATGAAGAATGAACTAACATGTAGCCACCAATTCCTGAACATTTCCTTTTGTCCTGTTACTCCCCTGCAGCAAATAA
The DNA here is from genome assembly GCA_008729115.1 of Dirofilaria repens. Classification (NCBI taxonomy): domain Eukaryota; kingdom Metazoa; phylum Nematoda; class Chromadorea; order Rhabditida; family Onchocercidae; genus Dirofilaria; species Dirofilaria repens. The sequence goes on along the minus strand of SNRZ01000386.1, from coordinate 15,256 downwards.
CTGTCACACCACCACCACCACAACCACAAGACCGTTTTAGCCGATGAGTTTTGAATAAGGCGTGTTTATCGACAGTAATTATAGAATCATTATTTCCCACTGAAGTGTCGAAGTCAGCTGTGATTACTAGTAACACTAACAATAAAAATAATATAATCCACTTGGATCTCATTATCTGAAATGTTTATAAAGTTATCCTGAATCATTATTACCTGAGGAATCTATTTAGTCGATCATTTTCTTCGGTAGAAGGCTAAGAAATGCATTCATATGAAATAGGTCGCTATTAATACAATGCTAATCATGCATATGTTTTTACCAAAATGATATTATGGAGAATATTACCACCGATTTGTACGTTTTCCATTTCAAAAAAAAAAAAAATGCTATTACCACTGACTGATATGTTAAGAAATTAATTTAATGACAAATGTTTGTAGAATCAAATGAAATGAAAGAATGGTAATTTATATTTCATCCTCTGCAATTCACAAATTGAGGAAGTGGTTAATTCGTGGATTATTAAGAGTTTTATATACAAGCATTATAGAAAGGAAAACGAATATTTGCTAATAAATTGAAGTATAAATCTAATATATAAGTTAAAATATTAAATCGTTATTCAATATAAATCATATGTATTAATACCTTTAAATTATGAAATACTGACATGCTAATTTGGATACAGAGCATCTTATACAGAACCATTTATCTTATAAGAAGTAACGATAAGTGATGATTTATGAGAAAAACCTTATTAAAAGAAAATATTTGTATATTTTTAATATTAATTATATAAGTATTGTACGGAATACCATGCACAGAAATGTTTTGAAGAGGATAAGAAGGTATGAATTGGAATTAGCGAGATTATTCCTAAAATTCAAAATTCAGATTTATTGTACTGATAAAAAACACAGAAGTATTAATGACTCCTATCGTCTTTTATTACTGTGTATATCAACATGTGCTTAATATCTAGGTCCTAATAAAATTAAAATAAATAGCATTATAAAAGATGAAAAATATCCCATTCATTTTAACATCCAAGAAATTTCTGTTTTTTTCTTAAGTTCTTGATATTTTAAAAATATCCAAAAGCTAAATATTTTTATTAAAAAATATAGAAACTTCACGAAAACTTTTTTGAATTGTAATGTCATAAAATGATCGAACTATAAATCACCAATACGTTACTTTCATTAACAGTATTCATTAAATTATACATTATTGGATAAGCAACCATTTAGACGAAATTTCGAAAGATTGCGTTTTTCTCAAATAGTTCACAAAAAGATTAAGCATCAAAATGGCAGATATTAGACTTTTCGTGAATAAGATTAGCATAAAACATCTCATTAATTTTATTGAGACTGATCTGCTAATATGTCCAAGAAAAATTTTTTGCTACGAATACATTATGTAATGGGCTGGCATCAATTGAACAGAACGGATACCATCAGCCTGATAATGATGAAATTTCTAGTTCGGTTGCTTTAAATATTAATTTTTACTTTAACCTTCCATGAAAATGACGCGTTCGAACCCGTTTTCTTCCATTATATTCGGATGTGCTTCGAGAAATGTTTACATCGAAATTCGTTTGCATCCTTTGCAATAATGGGCCATTTGAAAGGAATGTTCTTTCCAATTACGTTTTAAATTTTTTCTAAGTAATACCTTTCCAATGATTTAATAAGTCAATTAAAAGGATTCAAAGAATAAGCAAAATAAAAGTGGAAAGTGTTTCTTTTGTTTTAAAATAATTACCTGAAAATTCAATTATTTTTAACTTTATATATTTATATCTATTATATGTCAATGATCCAATGTTTCTATATTAAAACTTGGCACCTAAAGAATTTTGTAATGACGTTATTGTTGTACGCTTCGAAAACTTATATTTTCATTTTCCAGAAAACAAAAAAAAGTCTAGTTTTTTTTATAACTACAAATACTGAAAAGAAGATGTGTCCGATGAAAATGGTTTAAAAAACAATGGCATTTTATTTAGCATTTAAAGTTAGCAGAATTCTTTCCCATTAATAAATGTTGTATGGTAATTCCAAGTTTGTTTTTCAACAATATTTCAAATTTAATTTTTCGTATTTATATTTGTAAAATGAAAAATATATGTTTGAGCTGAAGCTGCCAAAAAAAATTATGATTTATCAAAGCTTTCAAGGTAACGTGAAGTGTCACTAATACCCTTAAAATTTGCTGAAATATTATATTTTCAATGTTTGGGATTTTTTCTTACTGTATTATTCTTGTCGTATTATTGTGCCTTTATTAGTCAAAATTTCTTTAGATGATTGATTTTCTCCAAAAAGTTATATTTTATTTCATTTAAAATTTATTTATCTTACCAGATATTAATGAATATGAGGAGAGGATAAAAAAGATTATGTTTTAAATATTTTTTTCAGAATGTTTTGCGATACTTCATGAATTGCTTACTCGTTTTTTTTGACAGCTTTCCATTCAGATTTTTTATAAAATGTAAATAATAAATATTGGACTTCATCTGAATCACAATATTTAGCTTCAATAAAGTAAGAAATTCATAACCACACAAAAATGCGAAACAAATTCATATCGCAATATGCTGTTTATTCATTTCCTCAACTTAATTCATTGTAATTAAATTGTATCAATTGGGCAAGCTTGAAATATCATTAACAACTGCAAAGCATACTAATGAAAAATCACACTATCCAAATAGATCGTAATGGAATAGATTTTTTATATTCCGTAAAAACAGTGCTTGAAAGCAATAAACTTATCATGTGTCATATTAACTATTCTAGCATTCGAACTGATGAATAAATACTAGAAATAAAATGGCTATAATATACATATAGTCTCGAATATTATTGTAAGATTTCTTAATAACTAACAAAAATTTTCCATTTCAGGATGCAAAATTTATCCATTAATAAATTTAACAGAGGCAGCTAATAAACGATATATAGTGGAAAGCAAAAGTTTAACTTGAATTTGATAAAATATGAGCATCAATTGAACACTAAATAACTTGAGATGACGTCGAATGCAGTATTTGAAATTTTGAATATAACTCAAAATAATGGGAAAATTTAATGACTTTCTAATTGATGAAAATAAATAAATTAAACTACTCCAAATCAATATTCATAAGACTTCATATTTGTTATAACCAGTTATTAGTAATTCCACTAACAACTATCACTGTTTAACTTGTAGGTAGTGATACAAAAGAAAGACCATCAACAGTTTAAGCATTGTTTTCTATTATATGATGACAATCGATAAAATGGAAATGACCGAAAATAGAAAGTTAACAAAGAATTAATCTTCAATATTAAACATCACTAATTATTTTGTTTGATTTATTAGATATTAATTTACAGTAAACAAAAATAATCTAATCTAAAAATAGTCTAATCTAATACTGTTTATCATATAAAATTAACTAATCTGTTTACAGTGACTCAAAAATTAATGACCAATTAAAAAAAGTATAAATATTTTTTGAGCCTTTGAATTACAGAATATAATTTCTTCCATAATTTAAATTTATTAGCTATCAATGGGGATCATATTAAATTGACCACTAATTAATTTTATAAGTATAAATGATTAATTAGATATTATCATGTAATCTTTCTTCGCTTTCAAAGTGATATGATCCAAACGTTCAATTAAGTATTAGAAATCTTTCAAAGGGATCGGAAAAAAAAACTTTTAGAAGTTCACTTCCTTGTTTTCAATCAAACATTGATTGTGTATAATAATTTGAATTTTGCTTTATATATTATCTCAATATTATATTCATATCACGAAGATATGCATATTATCACACGAATTTGATATGTATAATATTTTCTACGTATATTATTTTGCTTGTTTATAATTTGGATTTGCTTGTTTATAATTTGGATTTGATCATATTCATATCATGTTCTCGATCATGATTGTTAGTTATACTATATATATCAATATCATATGCTTCTCATATATGATACCACGAAAAAAATTTGTTAATTTTCTTATAATTTGGATTGGATTTTCTTTTTTTTTTTTTGATGTTGTGACTCTATTACGCTAGCTGTAGTTTTTATGAGTTTTATACGATATTTAAACAATATAGTTTATCATCTCTTATAATATCGTATAACTGTGGTCGCAGTATCGATAAAATCTTTGTTGATCTTATACGATATTCTAAACAACATCGTTGTAGTGAAAAATTTTTATTCTTTTTTGCTGAGTTGCAATAGGATATACAGAATTGCAAATCCTTTATTTCCACTTAAGCTATCATCAAAGACAAAGTCCCAAGATACCATTCTCAAACTTAGGTAATTAAATCATTAATACGAGAAATTATTCTAACACGACAATTTAAATTCAAATAAAGCAAATTAACAGTAAAAATATGAAAAATCTAATACCACCTTTTATAATACCTCCAACTCAATTCGCCAAGTAACTATATCGACAATGATTTGGATGGTCAGCACCCTCGTCATTTGTGGGTGAAAGATCCTGATACAGTTGATTATAGGAAATAGAGCCTTCGTTAGCTTGTGAGAAATGCACATAGACAAAGAATGACACTTTTAGCCTTACAATACAGTATATACGCACGTACAATATATATATATATATATGCACGTACAATATACTTTTTCATACGAAATTCCACACAATGGAATCACTGAACTCCCTGCTTTTCTGGCTCTCTTGAAGATTTCAGTGACACTTATAGTTTCTTTTATCAAGGAAGCTTTTCGCAGTTTATTCGTGACAATGTACTTAGAAAATCATAGAAATTAAATGAAGAACACAGAATAAGTAATCATGAATATCAATCTGAATGCTCACTTTTCTTTTCTGAGAAACTTTTAATAACGCAGTTTTTCAAGAGATATAAATATAAAGTAAGAAAAGGACTATACGTTAAAAATATCTAAAAGAAAAAAGATAGAAAAAATTGCCATCGAATAAACTCAAATTCTGAGAAAATTATCAAGAGTAATAAAATTCTGCTTCAGGAGAAACACGTATTTAACATTTCTATACGCAACTAATTATATTTTTTTCGACTTCATTGACATTTTTGATCATGGAAGTCCGGTAGCATTTTATTGATCTCAAGTCGTTTTCTAATGACGCTTATCAATGATGTTATATTTTCATTTAAATTCGTAGTGATTTTCTTCCTTCCTTATTTCTCGGATCATTCCACATTTCTTTTCCACCACGTTTGTTGTGCCGATAAGTTCGAGGGATATTATTTATTTATTGGTCTCATAAGGAATTTTCCTCTAGTATCTCCATTAATTTGGTCTTTGTTATTACATCTTAACCTTTTTTAAATTCTCTAACTTTTACCAATTTTTCCATATCATGAGAGATTTCTAATTCATCTATTAATACAGTTCTTTTATTCTTGTCATATAAACCATGGTGTTTCTGGAATTTACGTGTTTCTCCTGGATTTATTCCGTGACACTTGCTGGAGACTTTCATTTCAATATTTCCCAAAACGTGTCGAGTACTTTGAGTAATTTTTTTTTATTTTTATTCGATTAGAATAATATTTCATTCAATGCCAGATTCATAATGCGTTTATGGAAGATGTGTTTTTAGACTTGGCTTGATATTATTTTCAGGCTTGGCCTGAACGTTGAATAAACGTAGCTCGTTCCTCACCATCACGACTGTAGAGAATTGTATGAACATTTAAGCCATATCCAAACGAATCTTCTCCTTCGAATACGAGTTGTTCGGGTGGTGATGATAAACCATGTCCACGAGCTACAATCTATAAACAAAAACAAATAAAAAATGTAAACTCTGTTTGGTGAAAATATCCTACAATTTTCATTTTTTTTAAATTCTAGGATTTTCACTTTTTATTTTTTTCTTAAATACTAGATTTTTTATTTCATTTTATATTTAACTTTAATTTTGTTTTGTTTTATTAAATTTCATTTTTTCTTTGTCCAAATTATTATCCCATCAATTCAATTGAAAGTTAAAGATTTGGTAAAAAAGGAAGTATCTTTTCAGATTGGATTATGCTTTTTTTTGTTAGCTTGAAAAATATTCGAGAATCGAGAATGTTTATTGCACCATGTAGCTTTTTAACCTTTTTCTTTTTAATTTAATAATTTTGAAGCATTGATAGACCTTAACACTTTTTCCAGGTTTAAGAACGAAATCACGAGGGAACGTATATACGATTTCTTTCTTTCCATCAATTTTTCTCTTCAATTTCCATTCGCCAATCGATTCTTCTTTAGCACGATGCGTATTTTGAATTATAATAAAGATGCCATCAGCAGATGTTTCCTATAAAATATCCGTATATTAATAATACATTTTTGTTTATCCTTAAAATTTCCATTATTTGATTGATTTCCAAATGCACAAGGAAAAAAATCAAAAAACCTGAATGGAAACATTTCCTTTGGCAGATCGTTGAAATGATGTACGAGATGCTGCTTCACCTTTCATAATTCTCATCGTTTCTATAAATTTCAGATTCATAAAATTAGCAATTTATGAAAAATTTTAATCTACAAAAAAAAAACCAATCAATTCTTCGGAAATTGAAAGGATTTTTTACGACAACTCTTCAAATTTAGTTTGAAATAAATGAACAAACGCATAATTAAATTAGTTCTACAAGTTTTAATTTCTGGTTTTTTAATTAGAGTGGCTGGACGTAAATTTTGGTTGATTTAATATCAAAATCGTACGTTTCACAGCCTGAATTAGCTTCGAAATTAAAAATTTATCTATGTCCGTATTTGTTTGCTATTGTAAAAGTTTTTTCCGGAATATTTTTCGATATATCGGAGATTTTATGATATTATAAGTCTGAAAAAAAAATTGCAGAAATATTCGGTAATCTTTGGAAACGAACTAACCGGTATCTTCTCGACGAGATAAATCGTGAGTACGAACAACTTGCTCTACCAGTTGACGTAATCCAGCACGATTCTCTTCACCTTCTAGCATTTTTCGGTAAATTGCTATTTCAGCATCTAATGTCTGCAAAAAGAAAAATCGAAAAATTAATCAAACTAGTGTATTTACTGTTTTAATCCTACTCATTCAAATATTTATTTTTTATTTTATAAAAATAATATTTTTTATAATATAAGTTACGAGTGCAAATTTTATAAATATACTTATGAATGTTAAGTTAGAATATGGAAATCAATCGATAAAATCAGCAATTTATTCGAGATTATTGAAAATAATTTGTTCGCCTTTATGACCTGCTTAGTATCAAGAAGCATTTGAAGTTCAACCATCAAAGCTTGACATTCTTCGCGCATTTTTCGAATTTGTGCATCACGATCGTTTAGTGCTGCTTCATATGAACGTTGATCATCTTCTAATTGATAGTTAAGCTCTTGAATTTGTTTTTCAAGCAAAGAATTCTGAAATCAATTTATTTATTTCGAATATCAATGATTTGCCATTGTATTCAGCAGTTATTTATGGTATAGTATATACATACGAAATTAATATTCATTAAGAATTGTATTTCTGCTGCATTAGATGATGCCAATCATTGTGATAAATTTTGATATGATATTGATTAATTATTTATATTAATTTATAAATCAAATACTTACTCGTCCTTCTAAATCAGCAAGTTTACCGCGAAGATCAGCAAGTTGTATGCGTAATCTTTTCACTTCTTCCTTAGCATAACCATGTTCAATGTTTTGTCTTGCTGATTGAGTTTGAATTTCTTGTACTTTTAAACGATACCAAGATTCCATATCCGTACGATTAACATTTGTTATCTGAGGTCATTTTGATAAATATTTGAAGTAGAATAAATGACTAAAATTGATGATATATTCTACAGCAACTCAAAATGATAACAAATTAAGATATGAATTGAAACGAAAAATTATAAAGGAAGAACCTGATCATATTCAGCACGAATATCACGAATTGCGGATGCTAATTCATTCTTAAAAAATTCTCTATTCTCGGGTGTAGTATCACGAGCAGCAAGACTTTGTAATTCACGTATCTCCTGTTCATGAACACGTCTGATGAAATCAATTTCTTCCAATAATGTTTGCACTTGATTTTGATGATCGATACGATTCAACGTTTCCTGATCTACATCCTTCAAGATTTTATTTTAGCTATTTTGAAGTATGATGATTTTCATTGTTTGCTAAAAACAGGGCCTAATATTAATAATATTATCTCGAATATTTCTTTTAATCGACTTCATATTCTCGAGTTATTATGATAATATGCTATAGCATATCCTATACTACAATAGCAAAGCAAACAATATACGCTTTATTTTTAGGAATTATATTGATATATATGTATATATATATATTAGCTACTTCCTATCGTTTAGAAATTGTTTGACCAATTAAATATTAAACCTTAATCATCTAAAGAATGATAATTCTATTAGCCATTATGATTAATCCCATGATTTCAGATTTAATCAAACTAACATGGTATGATCATCAATTAATTGCAAGAAATTAAGTTTTATAATTCCGAAATATTATTTTAAATAAAATATTTAAAAAATTAGTTTGAACTATTATTTAAAAAATGGCATAAATCGAAGAACATTTTTCAAACAATCTAAAAAAAATTTGCGAGAAAACAAAAGAATGAAAAATGAAAAACAAACAGTTCGTGTTCTTTGCAGTTCTCCTAATAACTGTTGATTATCTTTTTTGATACGCATCACTTTTTCTTCCAATTCCGTAATGCGACGTCGCAAAGCGTTAATTTCAGCTTCAGTTTGTGAAAGTTGTAAAAACATTTCGTCAATTTTCTTATGATCTATACCACACGATCGCAATGCATCTTCATATCTATAATATTGTGTCAAATTTGATAAAATTTGAAGCCTGATAAGTTCGGGAAATCGGGAAAGTTTCGTTGAATAAATGAAATTAGACTTCATAGCTGTCAAATAAATTCCCACAAATAATGAATAATATCGAATTGAAACAATGAGTTATCGCAACGTAAAGATTGGTAAATTAATTTTTTAATATAAGAAAAAAATAAAATAATCTACTTGAAATAAAAGTAAATTAGAAAAAAAACCAAAAAGAAATAGTTTTCATATATTTTATGGAAATATACTTTTTCTGATATTCAGATAATTCATCCTGCATTTTGTGGATTTGCTTTTCCAAATCATTACGCTGTTTTATCGTTTCACTGATAAGTTTAGAAGCATCCTGAAAATGACAATATCATATTTAGGAATATTTAAATCTCAAAAATTTGCTAAATCATTTATTACTAATCATTGTGTTCTTTATTTAATAGACTAAAAATTAAATTACAAAACTGAGTATAAAGAAGAAAAATAAATTTATGAAAACGGGATAGAAAATTCTTACTGAAATTTCTCGTTCATACATTTGTTTGATATTAAAAGTATCTTTTCCCCATTTACTACGAAGAAGATCCAAATCGGCTGCTAATTTTCTATTTTGTGCTTCCAAAAACCGTACCTTCAAATAATATTTTGAATATAGAATTTTCAATGAATCTTTTAATTTGCCTAATTAAATACAAATAAAAAATTAGAATTTGATTTACAATTTTTCATATTGTATCTTTAAATATCTAGATAAATTAATTCTATTTGAAATTGGCTTTATTTTATTTCAATTATTTATATTGTATTTAATTTACGAGTAATTCAATTCAACTATGTAGTAAGATATGCTGTAGATTATAATTCATAATTAATACCCCTTTAACAATCTTGAATTAGTAATAATTATGTTGCTTACTAATCAATTACATTTAATTATATCAGTAGGAAGAACATATATTTGCCATTTGTCGTATGATCATTTTAATTTTTTATCCAATTCTTATCTTAAAAATGGCATACAAAATATTACATAATTTTTATCATTAAATCACGTGATATATACAATACAGAATGTTGTATGTGAAATTTTTTAGTTTTCATCAATTACAATATTTCACCGATTGAAATTTCAAATGAAGAAAAATTATGAACAGAAAAATGTGAGTTAATTTCAACTAATTTTTCATAATTTCAAATAATAATCTTCAATATAATAATGATAATGATTGCTGATGATAATAATGATAATAACAATAATAATCATAATAATTCTCTTTTATTAACACATAAAAATAAAACTTCGCAAATTTAAGCCTCTTATCCGAAGAGTATAAATTAATCTATTCATGTTTTTGAAATTATTTCATAACTTTTGAAATCTTATACAAACATTTAATTAGATGAAATGATATGATGTAAATAATAAATAAAAATATTACCGATCAATAATAATATTAATATTACTATTTAAGCAATTGTTATTTCAAGAATAATTTCAAAATATTATATGCTTATTTTCATTTTAAAAATATTTCATTCATTTTTAATTCAATAAATAAATATTTTTAGTAAAAGGAATTGATTAAACTTTCCATTTTTCATTTTAATGCAAAATAAATTTTTAATATTTGCTAAAACATTATAGCATTATAATGCATGAAACAAAAAAAATTCCTAAATATATTATTTTTACTTTCTCTACTTTTTATCTTTTTTTTAAATTGGTAACTTCAAGAGGAATTGTAGCGATTAATTTAAGCTTGAACTTTTGTCAATTATATTATTATCAATGGCAAACTTAAAACTATGGTTTACAGCAATACATTAATTTGAATGGGATGATAAAAGAAAGAATGAAATAATCAAAGTTTAGATAAAATGTCTGATTATTATAGTAGTTTTATCAATTAAATTATTTCATTGCTATAAAATCAATACTAGGAGATCGATCGAATGATTGATTGATTGATTATAAAAGTTTTTGAGAAATATGAATTCCTCAAAAATACTCCTTGAAATTTTGCAATTTATCTGACTTACTTTTTCAATGTATGTAGCTAAACGATCATTTAAATCGCTCATCTCTTTCTTTTCACGTTCACGGCTATCACGTATGGTAGACGCAGCATGTTGACCGAATGGTGATACATTACTTAAAATTCCGGCACTTGTTAACGATGTTGTCGATCCAACTTCCGTAACAAACTTTATGGTACGACCATTTGTAACTTAAAAAAAATAAAATAAAATAAACGAATAAATAATTAAGCGATAAATGAACTATTTTTTAAATTAAAAAAAATTCAACGTGTAAATGATTATTTGATTATCATCGAGAAACAATCATCTAATGTCATAATAATATAGCCAGTCTCGTATTACAGTACAGGCCAATTTAAATAATTATTAGCTATAGCATTAGTTAATTTATACAAATATTACAGTACTAGTTTCAATAATTGTTAGCCAATAAATGCTACAGTATTCAATTAATTTATAAAAAATATTATAATACTATCATTATTCACGGATAACATCGAATTATTTCTTTTTTTTTTCATTTCTCTTTCAGATAATGAATATGCAGTTTTTTCGTTTAAATTCTAAATTCGAATAATTTAAAATTTTAAATTACCAGTTGATTCACGTAAGCGTCCGCCAAGTGGTTGACGTGACATTGTAGCAGAAACAAATTAAATAATTTCTTATTTCAACAAATGAAAGTAGTCAGATTAAAAGATAGAATTTTTAGAATCTGAAACATTCAAAGATTAATTTTTTGTTCAAATTATCTTACTATTCCTATCAAAATAAAACAGAATGGAATATTTCAGATGCTGAAACAATAAATATCTTTAACAGTTTCAGTAATTTAAATAATTTATTTTATAACAGTAAAGAAAAAAAAACTTTGCAAGCAAACTTTGATCACATCAATAAAAACTGATTGTCTATTCATCAGATTATACAAAATTTCGTTAGGGTTTAATTTATTATTCATTGGAAATTATTGTTGACAAGAAAAAAAAGAAATACACAAACATTTGTATTTTTTAATTTTTGTTCTTAAATGATTATCTTGTTGATACAATCTCTTAAAAAAACAGGCAATTTATTTCTACCATTTCAATAGATCTTAAATATAAGCTGGAGACAGTAATCAAGATATATGTGAGGTAAGGATTGTTGGATGAATTAAATTTTAATAAGTTTGATGTTTTTTTTTTTGAAGGATAGGTGGAATGTTTGAAAAGAATTATTAGTTAATGAGGAAAGTTCAAAAGACGATTTATTTGAAGCTTTTTTTATCCCTTCTAATTTACGATTGTTTACTTAAAAAAAGTGTTAAAAAAATTAATCGATTATTATTAGGAATATTTCGATTTACTTCTGTAATTATTCAGGTTTACTTATTGAAATAAGTACATATATATATATATATATAGAAACATGTTTTATATGATTATATATTAAAATTTAAATGGAAATTTTGAAAATTTTTGTAGAAATTTAATTTTCAATAAAATATGAAAAAAGGATGTTGGTTTTTTTAAATAGTTTTTAATTTACAATATAATTCATTCATTTTATTAAGTGATTTTTCAAAATTAATAATTGTCAAGAATGACGAAGAAAATTCAAAAGAATAAAAGAGAAAAAATAAATATGAAAAATCATGCACTTCACTTAATGCCAATTCTTCCTTTTTATCTTTCTCTCTCTTCTCTCTCTCTCTTATTTTCTAAGAATTAGAAAATATTTGTCAAATTAACAAATTTAATTCAGTTGAATAATTTTAAAAGAATAATTGTTTAACTTTTATAAAAGTCGAATCACCTTATCTTAATCATTTATGAATTTCTTTTCTTCAAATAACGACGAATAACAAAATGAAAAAATTTTTTTTATTTTGAAATACAAAAATTTGATTGCTAAAATTTTCATTTTATGACAAAAATGATACTAATTTTTAGTAAAATTAGTTTTTTTTTGAATTAAATAAGCTTTTTAAAAAATAAAAGTATAATTTTAAAAAAGAGCATTGGGAATAAAAAAATAATAATCAATTAATTTTGAAAAAATTATTTGCCATATCTACAAACTATTCATATTCTTTTAAATAATATATTGAAGATATTATTACTTTTCTTCGTCTTTTTTTCCTGATCTTTCTTTATTTCTCTCATTTTAAACCCTATTTCTTCTTTTCTTTTGTAATTTCGAGAAAACTATTTTAATTATAACAATAAGAACATCAATATGACAATATGAACAATAATAATACCAATAATAATAATAATAGGAATAAGGATAACAATGTGAAGACATAGACAATAATAATAATAATAATAATAATAATATATAATAATAATAATAATAATAATAATAATAATAATAATAATAATAATAATAATAATAATAATATTAATATTAATATTAATATTAATAATAATAATAGTAATAATAATAATATATAAACAGAATAGGATAATATGAAATATTTTTTGGAATGAGGGTGATAAAAGCAGCAGTGATTGTGATACCTCCAATTATATTCCACCATTCCTCTATTTCCCCACTTTTGTTATTCATCTATCATGAAGCTACCTGTAACAGGTAAATTCATGTATGATGTGATTGTCCTCTGTCCTCCGAGCAATAGCCATCCTCCCTTTCTTCTTCAAATAGTTTTTCGTCCAATTTATGCCTCAATAAATCTGTGATCAAACAAATTTTCAGCTCAAAATGTCGAAAATTTTTTTTTTGTATTTCTTTCTTTTTTTTTTTTTTGAAATATTGCATTCAACAATTGGTTATACAAACAAACAAAACTAATAGACAGACTGACATATGTATATATAGAAATATTTTTGGTATTATTATAATATAATATTTAGAAAATGATTATACCGTAATCTTTTTTCATCTTTTTCTAAGTTAGAAAGAAAATATTAAAATTGATGTTTAATCGCAATAAAAAATTATTTGTCAAAAATTTGCTTTTGCCACTTCCTTATATTATCAATATTTATCTATTCATTTTCTTATTCCTTATCTTTTTCTTACTTTTGTAAAATATTTCGATTAAAAAAAAAAAAAAAAAAAGAGGCAAAGACAAATAATTTTTCTCATTTTTAAATATTTAAAAATTTATTAGAAATAAATCAGTAAATGCTATGAAAAAGATTAAGAAAAAAAAAAGGAACGGGGAAAATCTCGAGAAGAAGTGAAAAAAGTATTGAAATAAGAAAAGAAAACAAAGCAAAGTAAGCAAACCTAAAATAAGCAAATAAATATACAAGTAAGAAAGCAAGAAATACAGGAATCGTACCGATTGGTAGCAAATATTTAGCATACGATATATATATATGTATTGGATGAAGAAATTTCTTGCCAAATAGGTTTTTTTTCTTTTTGATGATTAAACAAAATAAATATTTGGGTAGTATTTGCGAGCGAATTCCATTTCTTTAAAAATAATTTTTTTTTTTTTATTAATTTTTGCTTTTACAACAAATTTTTATAGGAGCAAATAGTTGTATATATATATTATTATTATTACTATTGATAGCAGAAATTGAATCAATCAATCAATCAATGAGCAAATGAATCGATGAATGAATGATTGAATGAATGGAATAAATGAATGGAATAAATGTGTGAATAAATTAAATGAATGAATGAATGGAATGAATAAATGAATGGGATGAACGGATGAACGGAATGAATGGAATAAATATGAATGAATGGAATGAATGAATGAATGGAATAAATGAATGAATGAATGAATGGAATGAACGGAATGAATGGAATAAATGAATGAATGAATGGAATGAATGGAATGAATGGAATAAATGAATGAATGAATGAATGGAATGAATAAATGAATGGAATGAGTGAATGAATCGAATGAATGAATGAATGAATGGATGAGCGAATGAATGGGATAAACGGATGAATGAATGAATGAAATGAATAAATGAATGGATGAATGGAATGAATGGAATGAATGAATGAATGAATGAATGAATGAATGAATGGAATGGAATAAATGAACGAATGAATGGAATGAATAAATGAATGGAATGAGTGAATGAATCGAATGAATGAATGAATGGATGGATGAACGAATGAATGGGATGAACGGATGAATGAAATGAATAAATGAATGGATGAATGAATGGGGAATGGATGGAATGAATGAATAAATGAATGGATGAATGAATGGAGAATGGATGGAATGAATGAATGAATAAATAAATGGAATGAATGAATAAATGAATGAAATTAGGAATAAGATGAACATTGTTCAGCTGATGGGAATTATAGTCGCATAAATGAAAATATATTTATAATATATTT
>SNRZ01000385.1:0-23792 GCA_008729115.1 Dirofilaria repens | reverse complement strand
AAAAAAATCACGTAATACGAGGTGATACGTTGTCATTTGTATTGTTCTAGAAAAAAAAAATACATTTATTCATATATATATGTAAATATATATGTAAATATATTTTTTTAATTATGCTCTTATTATAAAAATAAATAATGAAATTGGCTTACAAAAAGTCACGTAGCATAGAAATATTTATTGAAAAAAATCACGGTAACACGAGGTGATACGTGTCATTTGTATTGTTCTAGAAAAAATACATTATTCATTCATATATATATGTAAATATATTTTTTTAATTATGCTTTTATTATAAAAATAATAAATAATGAAATTGGCTTACAAAAAGTCACGTAGCATAGAAATATTCGTTGAAAAAATCACGTAATACGAGGTGATACGTGTCATTTGTATTGTTCTAGAAAAAAAAAATACATTTATTCATATATATATGTAAATATATATGTAATATATTTTTTTAATTATGCTCTTATTATAAAAATAATAAATAATGAAATTGGGCTTACAAAAAGTCACGTAGCATAGAAATATTTATTGAAAAAATCACGTAACACGAGGTGATACGTGTCATTTGTATTGTTCTAAGAAAAATACATTTATTCATTCAATATATATGTAAATATTTTTTAATTATGCTTTATTATAAAAATAATAAATAGTGAAATTGGTTTACAAAAAGTCACTGGCATAGAATATTTATTGAAAAAATCACGTAACACGAGAATGATACATATTTTTCTAGGCTGGTTTTTCTAGGCTGTTTTTTTCTAGGCTGTTTTTTCAAAAATGTTTTAGAAAACATTTTTTCTTTGCATATTAATAGTTTTGGATGTAAATTCAATCATTTCGTTTTATGAGTGTTTTATATTTGCAATATTTATTTTTAATATTTAAAAATGATTATTGTTATTTATTTCATTTCTTTCTTTTTACATTTTATTATATTTTCTAATTTTTTTTTTTTTTTTGGTATAATCCATTTCAAATGTTTTTTTGTTTTTTTTTCGAATTTAGAAAAAAAAAGAAATAATCAAAAAAGTTTCCTTTATGATAAAACTATACTTTGCATATCAATTAAGAGTGGATAGTGAAAAAAAGAAAAGTGAAATATCTCAGGTAGTAAGTAAATGAATAAATTTTTCGTCTATTTAAATCAAATTATGCAAATGAAAGTAAAATTCGGGAATTCTTATTTTATGCTTTTTTATCATGATATTTCAATTCTTATTTTATACTTTTTATCACTATATTTCAATTCTTATTTTAACTTTTTTATCATGATATTTCAATTCTTATTTATACTTTTTATCACTATATTTCAATTCTTATTTTATACTTTTTTATCATGATATTTCAATTCTTATTTTATACTTTTTATCACTATATTTCAATTCTTATTTTATACTTTTTTAATCATGATATTTCAATTCTTATTTTACACTTTTTTATCATGATATTTCATATTTGGCAATATGAATAATTTAATATATTGTCGAATGATAACGTGTAAAAACGTGAATGTTTAAATTAATGAATCTATAATTTAATGAATGAAGAAATTTTATCATTTAAATGATATGGTTTTTTCCTCATCTTTTTTTGAAATCCAGTTATAGATATGAATCGAACTGAATCAATTTCTGATTAAATGATTACAGTATTTAATTATATGAGTATGGATAATATTTGATTATTAAGAATATTCTCGTAAAAGTTTGTTGAATATTTAAACGGAAAACAAATTCTTGTTTTTTCAATAATTCCCTTCCCGCATAATATTTAATAATTTATAAAAAAAAAAGAAATTTTTCTGATCACTAATAATTTATAAGCAATATAGTAAAAACTAATTAAAAATAAGAAAAAATTATTTCTGTACTTTATAAAATTACTTATAACACTTTTAGTTTTTAAGATTTGAAAAATTGGCAAAAAAAGTTTTTTCCTCTCCTTCTAATATATCTAAATTTAGATGAGGAAGTAATAAAAATTTATGAAAGGAAATTACCATTTTTTTAGTTTTTAATTTTTCATTTTTTTTTTTATTTACATTTCTTACTTATGTTTTATTTATATCGCATTTATAGCTTCCCAATGGTTGAAATTTTGTATATCTTTTAAAATTCCTTTTAAATTTTCAAATATTTTAAGTTAGTAAAAAAAGTCTAAATTAGTAGAGCTTTTAAAAATTCCTTTTAAATTTTTTAAAATGCGCAAATTGATGAAGCGTTTTCTCGAAATCGTTTTTTAAAGATTTTTTTGAAGTCTTTAAAAAATTGATTGTGACTTTTTTTTTTCATTTCAAATTTGGAAATTGTAATTCGAATTTAGAAATCGAATACCGTAAAACTCTTAAATTTAGAAAGTTGAAATCATTTTTATGTAAAAAATCATTCCTTTATATAAAATGACATATTTTTTAAATGATAAATTTTTATGTAATGGTTTCGTTTTTTATTAAAAATAAAAAGAAAAAAGTTTATGAAAATAAACTAAAAAACAAAAAGATAATTTTAATTAATTGAAATACTAAAAAATGAAAATTATTATTTTTTTTTACATGTAATTTTTACAATACTTTTCAAACTCTTTCCAACTAAATAAACTTCCCTTTTTTGCTATCAATTTAATAAAAATTTTGAATTATCATTATAATCAATGATTATATCGTATTTTTCTTATATGTTTAAATATCAATAAACTTTTACGAGAATATTCTTAATAATCAAATATCAATATGATTATATTTACATGATTATATTTACATGAAATGATTATATTACATATATATTTTATTTACATCAATGATTATATTTACATGAAATTTTTCTAATTTAATTTTTTCAAGAAAAAAAATTGAGATGATTTGTAATTTATTCTGAAAATTATTTTAGCAAATAAAATATGTTTGAAATTTCACATAATTATCAAAAAAGTTATTCGAATAATTAAAATTAGCCAAAGTAATTAAAATTAGCCAAATTAAAAAGTTATTTGAATAATTGAAATTAGCCAAAATAATCAATCTTTTGCTGCCTATATTCGTTGGAAATTATTAAGTGTTAATAAAATTATTAGCTTATTTATTTGTTCAAAATAATAATTATTTTCAAATTTTAAATTGTCTTAATCACTAATATTTACATCGGTAGATGATAATATAAGAATATGATATAAATATATTGATATTAGATTAAATGATGAAAAATCAACGAACAATTAATATATATATTTATCATATACAAATATATATTACTATTTTAATAAATTTTATAAATTTCTGATTGGCTCGTATTCATTTTATTTTCTGATATTTAATTATCAATTAATTGATTAATACTATATTAGATAGCTGTTTTTAAGTTTTTTATAAGTTTTTGATTTGCTTGATCTTTTAATTATCACTGATTAATCAATTAATTGATTAATATTATTGGAAAATAACTAAATTAGCTAAATTTTAATATATTATTGGAAATCAGCTAAATTAGCTAAGTTTTTAAACATTTCTAAGTTGAAAAAAAAATTAATAAATAAAATCGTTACAAAAAAAACGACTATTTGCGACTGATATGATTATCACTTAACATTTTTCAAATTTTTCTTAACAATTCATTAATTAATTTTCTAATATTTTTATTTTTTATTTTTATAATATTTAATTAATTTCAAATTTTTTTCAAAATTTGTTATTTAACATTTTGTAAATATTTGCTATTAAGAAATAGTTTATATATATTATGATAATAAAAATATGCTTATCAATAAAATATATAAATTCTATTGTAATCAATAAATAAGTAATCAATAAAATAATTAATCAATGAAATATAATTTTTTAAAATTCATTTCAAACTGAATGAAATTGCTATTTATTCTATCTAAAATTTTGAAATTCAAATATAGCTCGAAGACTTTTTCGTTTTTTTTAATCAAAAGTTTAAAATTTAATTAACATTGGGTGACAAGTTTTAATCATTCACATCGTCTCTTCCTTTTCAAATATCATATCATTTCCATTTCTTTTTTATCATCATTCTTTACTTTACTTCCTACTATTTTCATTTTATTTGCAAGTTAAAAGACAGGAGTATTCTCGTCTTGTTCTCGAGAAACAAAGAGAGAGAAAGAAAGAGAAAAAAAGAAAAAAATCTACAAAATTAGTGTATTAATTTTAGAAAATTTCAATTTTAATATTTGATTGTAATTTTTTTTTTGTTTTACGTTATTAATGATAGAAATAAAAATTTTTAAATAATTTCTTATACGATAAATCGAATTTTTTTTTTGAAATAATTTTAAATATTTTCTTTTTATATATATATATATTAAAAGTTGTTTCATTTGTTGCTAATTTTATTTCATTTTTTGATAAAATTTTGTTTTTTTTTGAGATTAATGAATTATTTCTTTTTTGATTATTTGAGTAAATTAATGTAAATTTTTAGTAAGTTAAGTTATTTTTTTTTTAAATTAACCCAAAATGAAATATTTCTTTTTTGAATTATTTGAGTAAATTAATATTAATAAATTTTTTGACAGTTTATTTTTGAACAAATTTTTATTTATAATTTTCTATTTTTATTATCCTCCAAATAGGAAAGAAATAGAGCAAAGAGATTTTTTAGGTAGGAAAAAAAAGAGAGGAAATTTAGTTAGGAAGAAAATTTATGTGAAAATATTTATCTTACATTTCGAAGCGTTATCTTATAATTATAATTTAAAATTTATTACTTAAAATAATATAAAATTTTTCCATTTTTATTTTTAAATTTATTACTTAAAATAATGTAAAATCATTTTATTTTTATTTTTGAATTTATTACTTAAATTATATAAAATTGTTCTATTTTTATTAAATTTATTACTTAAAATAATGTAAAATTGTTTTATTTTTATTTTTAAGTTTATTACTTAAAATAATATAAAACCCTTTCATTTTTATTCAAATTTATTACTTAAAATAATGTAAAATTGTTTTATTTTTATTTTTAAATTTATTACTTAAATTAATGTAAAATTGTTCTATTTTTATTAAATTTGTTACCTAAAATAATGTGATTTAAAATCTTCATTGAAAATGCAAAATAAAAATTGATATAGATTGAAATTAAGTTTGGAGAATAGGAGGAAATTAATATAAAATTTAATTTGATATATTTATATTAAACAAGGATAATATGTTTGAGTTGAAAATATAAATTTAAAATTAATACAATTCTCAATTTTCACATTCTTTCAATCATCAAAATTTTTAATTAAAAGTGAAAATCACAAATTTATTAATTGCTTGAATTGATTTGAATCAAAGAAATGAAATCAAATAGTAAATAGAATTGAAATATATAATCAAATAAAATTTTCTTAAATCTTACAATAATGAATTGAAAAGAAGAAATATCTCAATAATCAATCTTTTTTACGGGAAAATTAAACTAAATTTAAGTATTATAAGTGGAATTTATTATAAATTGAATTAAATTTAAATTACATTTTACGAGAAAATTTGAACTAAATTTAAGCATAAGCTGAGTTAAGCTTAAATATTACATAGATATATTATCAAATTAGCGTTGATTATCTTCTAGATCATATCACAATTGTTTCATCATACGCCTAAAAATGAATTTTAGAAATTTAATTGCTTGATAAAATTTTTTTTCGTTTAATTAAAAATTTTCCGTTGAAAATAATTTGGGAATTAAGTGTATTATAAATCTTCTTTTTAATTTTATCAACTATTCGCATCATAAATTTATCAAATAAAATCCTAAAATTTCCCTAACTTACAGTAATATCCGAGTGATACTACGAAGTTAAACAGTCTGTTGCATACTGTATTTGATATGGTAAAAAATACCATTATATATTTTATAAAATTATTAAAAAATCGATTTTATTTTAAAATATTTGATAAGATCTCTCGTAGAATTAATTGCGATATATTATTTGCTATTTTGAAATATCAAAAAAAAAAAAAATTTATTTTAATAATTTATTGATTATTTTTTAGATCATATCAGCATTGTTTCATCATACAACTTAAAAAGATTGTAATGGTGAAATGACAATGAGACATACAAATGAATACGGTAATTACAGTAACTTCTCTTATATTTCTATTTCTGTTCATGCTGTTACTACCAACTATGGCATTTTTCTTTGGATCTGATACTAATCAAAATCAATGTAATCGTTTGAAACTTGAGCAATGCTTCGAAACTGCTTTTCGGGTATTTAAGTTTGAATTGATATTTTGACTGATAATTAATCAGTAAATTTTAAGTTTGATATTTTGACTGATTAGATCTGAAAGTTTTGAAAAATGTTTATTCGAGACGAAATCATATATTTTTTTAATTCCGAAATAAGCAAAATGTATACATTTTAATTTTAATTTTTTTAATATGATAATAGTAAATTTTAATATGATAATATTATAAATTTAAACAAGTGATAAAATGATAAATGATGAAGAAATAAATAAATTATGAAATTTTCAGAAGAAAAAGAAAGAAATTCAACTTTTTCGATATTATTTTAGTAATTTATAATTTGTCTTAATTTTATTGTTATGAAAAATTTTTTAAAATATATTTTCAAAATGACATTGAAAATAATTATAAAAAATATTTTTACAAATTTTTTTAAAGATAAATTTTAAATAAAGAAAATAATTTGTGGTAATATAAAGCAATCCCTAAATTTGAAATTGTGGAAATTAAATGAAATTATGATTTTGTCTTTTACATCATTTGCAATAATGATAAGGTGATAATATGTTGTGATAATGATAATAATATGTAATTTTAAATAAAGAAAATATATTATGATAATATAAATCAAATTTTAAATTAGGTTTTTCTATCATGTATGACAATGATAAGGTAATAATATTTTGTGATAAAAGCAATGATATGATAATAATTCTGCAAACATAAATTAATAAAAAGATGGAAAATAAAAAGATTAAAATAGGCATATATTTGATTGGAAATAAAATAATGATATGATAATGATTGTTTTTTTAGACAATGCGTATTAGACGAAATATTGATAAAAATCAAAATCAATCAACGCTTATCAGACGTAATCAACGTTCGCTAACAGACATCAAACATGTATTGATGCCACGAAATCAACATTTATGTGCCGCAAATCGTCATTATTTATCATGTTTTAACAATGATGAATGCCAAGATGATTATTCGGCACATGTAAATCAGTTTCTCTTTTATCTTATAAATTTAAAAATTTTTTTTATTTTTTTTTTTTTTCGAAATCATTGATAAAATTATTTTTATCAAAAATTTCATATTTCTTCTTTTTTTGTTTTTGATTATTGGAATTTTTTAATTTGATAGAATTTTGTTTTTATTAATTTTAAATTATTTTAAATTTTAAATTACTTTTCTTATTAATTTCAAATTTTATTAATTTTATATTACCTTTCTTATTATTTCAAATTTTAACAATTTATTTACAAATAAATAAAAAGTTTTGTTTTTTTTTTTTTGAAAAATATTTTTTTAATAATAAATTTGTAAAGTTGAAAAAGAAAAAAGTTTTTGTTTTTTGCTTTTTCTAGATTTATTATTTTCGTTGCATTTATCTTAAATAGATAATTTAAATAATTAAATTTGTATTTAAATAATCAAATTTATAGATAGCATCAATTATATTTAATCAAATTCATGGACGTTTTTTTACCGATACAAATGTTTTTAGCACATAAAGGATATATTACACGGGTAATGGATTATTTGATATTATTTAAAATTTTGTAAAAAAAATATATAATTTTATTTAATTTAATCAATTCCTTTAAAAAAATAATTTTATTTAGTTTAATCAATTCCTTTAAAAAAATAATTTTATTTAGTTTAATCAATTCCCTTAAAAAAATAATTTTATTTAGTTTAATCAATTCCTTTAAAAAATAATTTTATTTAGTTTAATCAATTCCTTTAAAAAAATAATTTTATTTAGTTTAATCAATTCCTTTAAAAAAATAATTTTATTTAGTTTAATCAATTCCTTTAAAAAAATTTTATTTAGTTTAATCAATTCCTTTAAAAAAATAATTTTATTTAATTTAATCAATTCTTTTTAAACAGTCTTCTAATTGACTTTTCAGTAAAAAAGAAAAATTTACGATATATATATATATGTGTATAAATAGTTAAATAGAAATTATTTCATTTATCATTTGATAAATGTTAGGTAAAATAAAGTTATTTAGAAAAATGGTAGCTTTGAATTATCAATTTCTTATCAATAAAATTGCTTATAAGAAATGATGATGGCTATGAATTATCACTTTCTTGTTAAATAGTTTGCTTATGAAAATGAAAATATGAATTATAATGCATTATTCAATCTACTTGCTTATTGAAAATGATATGAATTATCAATCAAAATGATATGAATTATCAGTCTTCTATCAATAAAATAAACTATTTTGTTTAATATATTTATCACAAGGATTTGTCTTTTTGTTGGAAAGGATTATTTCGAGTTCTGTTTAATACTGGTTTATAAAAAGAATAATAATGATTTATCAATTTCTTATCAATAATATAATTGCTTATGCAAAACGATATAATGAATTATCAGTGCCTTATCAAGGTTGCATACGAGAACAAAAAGCAATGAGTTACGAAAATTTTAGTCAATCAATCATTTGCCATTAATATTATTCACTTGTCAATAGTGCTGAAAACAAAATTAATCAATTTATCAGTTATCTGTTAGTAATGTTTGCTTATGAAAACAAAGACTTGTTATCAATTTATCTGTCAGTTGTCAATAATATTACTTTCAAAAATCAAAATAATGAATTATTCAATTACTTGTTAGTAAACATGATTGGCAAATTATCAATCATTTATCATAAGTTTAATAGAATGATTATATGAAAAGTTTAGAGCAGGTGTGATACATTATAAAATAAATGATAATATTCTTGACAATATTCTTGACAACTGTTAAATTGCGAAGAAATAAATTTTATCAAAAGCAAATACATATTTATTTAAAATTAATCATTTATCAGTGAGTTTAAAAGAATGATTTTGACACTGTATTTGTTCATTTTTTTTCCTCTCACTATTACTAATTTTTGCTTACTCTCGAAATAATTTAATAACTTGAACTTTCGAAATTTTGAAATCACAAATGCACTCTCGAAATAATAAATGTAATAATTATATGGAATAAATTTCAAAAGAAATTTTTTTTTTTTTACTCCTTCAATGATAGTATTTTATATCAAATTTAATTATCATTGATTATTTAGTTATGCTCACAAACATGTTCGCATGAAAGTCGCATGAATTGTCAACAAATGCTAAATATTGAGGGACGACAGGAGGAACATGGAAGTTATCTAAAATTGGTAAAAATATCAAAAACGAATAAGCTTATCAGGATTTATTGATGAAATCAATCTATGCCATCGTTTTAAATTAGTCTTAAGGAAGGTAATAATTAAAAAAAAAAAAATAATTAATCCTAAAAAAGATAATTAATTTCAAAAAAAAAAATTTTCTTATTAAAATATGTATTTTTTAACTATAAATAATAGTGTTTTTTAAAAATTTTTTTATTTTTTATTAAAATCATAGAATTAAATTAAATTAAATTAAATTCGAATTATTTATAATTATGAAATATTTTTTTTTCCCAATTCATTATGTTATATTATAAGTAGCAATTTTCAGGCTTATTAATTATGCATATTTGATAAATTATATAGCCAAAATTTATTAGCCTATTCAAGCTTATTTATTAAATGAGCATATTTGATAAATTATGTAATAAAATTTCATTTAATTCTTGAATATAGGAATTATTCTATATTCGATTTATTAATCAAAATTTGATAATCATAATTATCATTTAAATAATCATAATTGTTTAAATTTAGCAAGTTTTCAATTGTTTAAATTGTAGAAAAAAGTTTGATATTAAAACATAGGAAGAAATTGAATTAAATTTGATTTTTGAATTATTTAAATTATAAAATTAAATACCAATGTTAACAATTTTTCAGGCTTATAATCAATCACAATTGATAAAATTATAGAATAAAATGTTTAATTTAATTCGTAAATTTAATAATCATTTTATATTTAATTCAAATTATTCATTATAATTTGCTAATCGAGAGTTCTAGTTCTTTTAAAATTATTTCTGGAAATTTCAAATTATTTAAATTACAAAGAAACTTTTTAGAGCTCATAATATTGAATGATTTTTAAGCTTGTCATTTAGCACATATGTTTTAATTTTAAATAATTTTTTTTCTCATAATTTTTATTTTTTACACCAACAAATTATAAATACTCAAATTATGTAATTGAAATTAAATTGTATATTTAAATTAATTTAGATTTATATTTAAGTAAAAAATTCTCTTAATCCATTTTTTGCTAATTTTTTTTAAAAAAAATATATGTGTTCATTTTTACTCTTTTATTTTGCGCCAATAAATTATAAATATTCAAATTATGTAATCAAATTAAAATTTGTATTTAAATTAGTTTAAAGCTATATTTAAGTAAAAAATTCTCTTAATCCATATTTTGTTAATTTCTTTTTTCAAAAAATATATGTATTTATAATTTTTATTTTTTACACAAATAAATTACAAATATTCAAATTATGTAATGAAATTAAAATTTGTATTTAAATTAATTTAGATTTATATTTAAGTAAAAAATTCTCCTAATCCATTTTCCGCTAAATTTTTTCAGCTCATTCAATATCGTAGACAATTTTGTGGTGAAGTAGCAAAATGTATTTGCAATGATGCAAATATTCAAGCAGGTGTGATACATTGTAAAATAGGTTGTGATAATATTCTCGAAAAGATAACAACTGTTAAATCGAGAAGGAATAAAATTTTATCAAAATCAAATACAAATTGTTTTGATAATTTTATCAGTATTTTATTTGTTTTATTTTATTTAGGCTTTTCATAAAATTTTGTGATATCTAATAAAATTATTTTAAATTAAATGATTAAACAGTTATATTGTATGATATACTTATGTTATCATTTTTTGTTTTTAATGATTATATCACATAATATATGAATGTTATCATTTTCTGTTTTTAATTATTATATTGCATAACATATTTATGTTATCATTTTCTATTCTTAATGATTATATTGCATGATATACTTATGTTATCATTTTCTGTTTTTAATGATTATATCACATAATATACTAATACTAATATCATCGTTTTCTATTCTTAATAATTATATCGATAATATATTTGTGCTGCCATTTTCTATGTTAATGATTATATCACATAGCATTTTTATGTTATCATTTACCAACGTTTTATAGTCGATGATAATCACTAATTTTATAATCAATGATAATCAATCATTATATATGTAATAATTTAATTTATTCAATTTCGTATTATTCGTTTATTTAAGATTTGCATAATTGATCCTTGATATTTCAAATCTTTCAACCATTATCACATATAATCAAAATACATACATCGAAATTTACATGAATGCATGAAATTAAGAAATTATTATTATATTATTACATTCATGTAATTCTATTCATTGATAAGGCTTGTATTTAATAAGTAAATGTTCACCTGTATCGAATGTAAATGAATATATGAAATTAAGAAATTATAATTATATCATTATTTTCATGTAATTCTATTCATTGATAAAGCTTACATATAAGTAATAAGTAAATGTAACAGAAGTAAATTGATAAATATTTTTTAAATTAAACGAAATAAAAAAAGATAAGAATTAATTGATTAATTGTATAAATTGATAAAAATTTAATGTATTTCATTAAAAATTAAATTTCTATTATTGATTATTTCAAAATGGTTTCAAGTAAATATAAAATGATATGAGATGAAATAAATTTTTTTTTTGTTCCAATGAATTTTGTTTTTTGCATTAGTCAAGTTACTTTATTATCATATTCATTATCAGATATTTAATTGTAATTTTAGCTTAGAAAGTAATCGTAATCATTGATTATATTGATTACCGGTTTTCATGAATTGCCAACAATCGTACTATTTGGATGATAAATTTTGTCATAATATTTTGACAATTAATTCATAAATAATTATTTATTCTATTAATTTATGTTTGAAACAAAAAATTTTAAAATTATTATTACAATATTCTATATTCTGTAGTATCGCCTCATACTGTATACTGATATACAGTATAACGTAACGTAATCTAGTGTCAAATACTTATACCATAATTTAATGACAGTTACAGTCTGATGATCATTGATAAAAAGATTGAAAATCTGGCTAAAATCTAAAAAATACTTTATATTCAAATAAAAAATTATTCTTTTTTGTTTAATACAGTAGACCTTTTCTTGCTAATTTCTACCAATCTACTGTATCGATATGCAGAAATATTCCAGCATTGTGATATTTGAAATATTTCAAAATATTTCTATAAAAAAATTTTATTTTATTTTTCTCAATAACATACTAGACTTTTTCCTATTAATTTCTATATATCAATCTACAGTATGCCTGCTATTATGCATCTTCTATCGTAACTTGATGAGATACGATATTACGCTGATTAGCATCAGATAAGAGAATAATACAATATAAAGATGGAAATTTGACTAAAATTTAATAAATATAAAAGTATTGAGATAATTATAATTTTATGTATGAAGAAATTTCCTCTTTTTTTTTTATTAATCAATAGCTAGGCAAAGTTAATTAAATCCTGATGATTCTGTTATGATAAATTGATAAAATTCTTTTAAATTTTCATTATTAAAGATTGTTCCAGTAATCGATTTCCCTATTAAATATTATCCAAAAAATGCTAATTGAAAAATTAAATGAAACTTTTTTTTTTGAACGAAAAAATAATAAAATTATTAAAGTAAGATTCATTTTTTTAATTTTTTTTTAAAAAAATAGTAATGAAAATGAGAATACAAATAAAATCATTCACCCAATTACACGACTTACTTTATTTCATCTTTAATAGTCAAAAAAAAAATTAAAATCTTTTCAAACTATAATAAAAATAGTATTTAAAATATTATAAAATCAAAAACGAATTCTCGATTTACTCATTATATTGCATTCTATCGCAACTTCAACTCATACGGTATTGTTCCCGTACTGTATTGCAATTTCATTAAAAACTCATACAGTATTGCAATTTTTTTTACTTTCATTGTATCTGCTTTTAATATTTGAAAAAAATTAAAATCTTTTCAAACTATAATAAAAGTATTTAAAATAGTTTAAAATCAAAAACGAATTCGATTTACTCATTATATTGCACTGTATTGCAACTTCAAACTCATACGGTATTGTTCCCGTACTGTATTGCAATTTCATTAAAAACTCATACAGTATTGCAATTTTTTTTACTTTCATTGTACTGCAATTTTAATATTTGAAAAAAAAATTAAAATCTTTTCAAACTATAATAAAAAGTATTTAAAATATTTTAAAATCAAAAACGAATTCGATTTACTCATTATATTGCATTGTATTGCAATTTCAAGCTCATACTGTATTGTTCCCATACTGTATTGCAATTTCATTAAAAACTCATACAGTATCGCAATTTTTTACTGCATTGTTATTGCAATTTCAATAAACTCATAATTCGTACTGTATTTTTTACTCATACTGTATTTTTGTTCATACTGTATTGCAGTTTCAGTAATAAGTTTAAGGCAATTTTTCTAAAAAAAATTCGTTTAGATATTCGATAATTTCCGAGGAAAAAATTTAAGTTATATTTTTTTCCGAAAAAAAACTAATAAACTAAATTAAAAGAAATAAAAATCTGGAAAGAAAAAGATTATTTAAAATTCAAAAATCCTTTTTTGCATTTTATTTATTAAATTAATGTTTTATTTTATTGATTTTTTTTTCAATACAAATATCAATAATTGAGTAAATAATTTCGAATATGATATATTTTTGTGCAAAGTGATTTATTCAGTAAAATTACAGTAAAATGATCGTTTGAAAATTTAGCACAATTTCAGTACGATGATAATTAATAATTGATAATAATGCTAATTTTGATAATTCAAAGTGTAAAATTTTATTTTATTATCAATCTGATTCTTCCATAGCATCATAAGCATATGATGATTGCTGTAGAAGAGAATTTTGGAAACGATTTTGTTCAGCTGTTAATGATGATGATAATAGATCTGATGATGATAATAGATCTGATGATGATAATAGATCAGGCTCTGGTATATCAGACATTAAACCTTGGCCAATCCATTTAAATACTTGCTTACATTTAGCTTTTAATAATTCAATTCGTACTAATGGTGAAATTTCTGTTATCATTGGATTAGCTAAATTATCATGTTCAACATTCATTTCATAATTAATACGAGCTTGAATAATTTCATCGATAATATGCGGTTGCTCGGTAACATTTAAATGTAAACTGAAATTATGAAAATTTAATTTAATTCAAAAAAAAAAAAAAATTCAAGAAAGAAAGAAAAGAGGAAAAAAATAAATTAAATTTAAATTTGTAATAAAATGAATTACTAAATTATTAATGATTTTTTTTCAAGTAAATTTAATCAAATATATTAAAAGATTATTTATTAATTCCTTTTTTTTTTCTTTACTTTCGATTTCATAAATCTTTTGAAAATTTTTAATAAAATCGTATAAATTTAAATCCTTTTTAATTTAAAAATTTATCGCCTTTGCAAGCATAATTTTGGAATTTTTTTTTTTGTCAAAAAAATTTAAATTAATTTAGGCAAGAAAATATGTAAAAATTTTTCGAGAAAATAAATAAAATTTTTTCGAAAAAATAAGTAAAACTTTTTCGAGAAAATGCATAAAAGTTTTTCGAGAAAATAAGTAAAACATTTATGATAATAAATTATTTCATATTTGCAAAAATTCTTTTTTTTTTTCTTCATATTCAAATAATTTCATTTGCAATTTTAAAATGTTTAAATAATTTGTAAAATTTTATCAGAAATTATTTACAATTTTAAATTCTTTAATTAATTTACGAAAATTTTATTGGAAATTAATTAATTCTGCGCAAAGATAACAATTTAGATGGTTCAGATAATTTATGAAATTTTATCAGAAATTAATTAATTTTCCAAAAATAAAAAATAAAAATTATACTAATATGTCTCAGGAAATACTGCGACAAGTCTTGCAATTGTGCATGCTTCAAATTTCGGAAAATCCCATCGTATCGCAAGTCGCAAAAATTGCAGCGTATCAATTTCGCATGGTGGTCGTATCGTGCTGCATTGCTAAAAAATTTGATTAAAATAAATTTCATTAAAATTTATTTTTTAATAAATAATTTTTTATTATGATAAGATAAGCAAGGAAAATAATAGATAAGAAGATTACATGTATATGTGATAGTTTGTATTCTGATAAGATCCTTAATTAGAAATTTAACATTAACATAGTTGATGATAAGACAATACTAATGTTAATGAGCTGCTAATAAACATTAACATATTGATAAAAATTGTAGCTCAATTAAAACAATTTGATTTTATAATCAATAACTGATAAATTATATTTAATAATCAATATTTCATATTGTCTAATTGATAAAGAATATTTATTAATGAAATGAAATTTGATATATTACTTGATAGATGAAAAGTTTTGAACAATGAATGATTAAGTAATCAAGTAAATAAGTATTATTTAAGTTAGAAAAAGTTTCAGGCAACAAATATTCAAGTAATTAAGTAAATAAATAAATATTCTTTATTCACATATAAATCTACGAACGTAAAATAATGTAAAATAAAATTGATATATCATTGATATATAATAAAACTTATATATTAATTTTGATTGGAAATAATTCCACGATAATAAATAATTAAGTAAATAGGTACTATTGAACAAAAATGAAATTAGTGTAATTGATTAATTGATTAATTAATTAATTAACTTTTATAACCTCTTGAAAGATACGACAACAGTCCTCGTCATGCATTTCCAATAATTCTCGATACATTAATGGTTTGAGTAAATTTAAGCAGGTGATAAATTGATGATAATTAGCAAAATCACGAGAATTCATTTTACCACCATGATATTTCACCTGGCAAATACCAGTAAATGCAAATGATAATACCTGTAAAAATGATATAGCAATGATATAATTTTGATAAACTTTTTCTTGCAAATTATTCGAGAGCATATAACGAAATTCAAATGCTAAATTAATTTAATTTATAATAAATTAATTGAAATCAAAATCGACTTTTATATTTAATGTTTTTTTTTAAATTTCTGATTTAAACCCTTCGAAAATTATTCATTTCAAATTTTATATAATACAATTGATTAATTGAAATTTTTATTCATTTCTTTAGTGAATTTCGAATATCGGCAAAAGAAATTTTACGGAAAAATGTAAATATTAATTGCATTATTTAAATTAGATTACTGTAAAACAAATTATGAAGGTTTTTTTAATTTCCTATTTAAACTCTTCCAAAATTATTCATTTCAAATTATATGTATTACAATTGATCATTTGAAATTTTTATTGATTTCTTTACGAAAAATTAACTTTATTATTTGTTTATTTATATATTAATTGTATCATTTAAATTAGATTATTGTAGAACAAATTATGCAGGCTTTTTTTAATTTCTGATTTAAACTTTTTCAAAATTATTCATTTCAAATTATGTGCATTACAATTGATCATTTGAAATTTTTATTCATTTCTTTATTGAATTTCGAATATCGGCAAAAGAAGTTTTACGGAAAATTTTATTATTTATTTATTTATATATTAATTATATAATTAAAATTAAATTATTATAGAACAAATTCTGTAATTTATTCAATTAAGAACAATTTTCTTACTAATAGTTTTTAATAAATTTTACTAATTTTTAAATAGTATTTTCTAATAATTTTGAAATTAAATAAAATTAATAAATTTTTTTTTTATCACAAGTTTATCAACATTCTTATCTCTCCCATCTCTCTCTCTCTCTCTCTCTCTCGTCTCTTTCTATTCCAAAATTACCTGATCAACTGTATCTGATTCAAAATCTAAGTCTATCGAATTTTCATCTGGATTATTATCAATGTAATCATGAATATATCGACATGTTATATACAAACAATATCGATCATATGATAATATTTCATCCAAACAACGAATATAAAACATTCTATAAATATTTGTCCAAAAAAAAAAAACATGAAATCAATTCTTATCAATTTTCTTATCATTCGATAGAAATTTATTGGCATTTTGCTAATTAAAAATTCATCTTTGAATTTAACTTCAAAATTTATATTTTATTATTAATATAATTAAAATAGAATTTCTTGAATTATCAAATTCTCGAACAAATTTACAAATGCTATCAGAAAAAAACAAAACAAAACTAATTTCCTATTAACAATATAATTAAAATAGAATTTCTTGAATTATCAAATTCTCGAATAAATTTTCAAATGTAATCACAAAAAACCAAAAAAAGCCAAGAAAATTTGTTAAAAAGAAAATGAAATGTTATGATAAGACGTACGATTTAGTCATTTCACTAACAAATATCATTGCTTCCAATCGCTTATCAGTTCTACTTTCTGGTTCCAATTTCAGTAATGGATTTAAATTAATTTCCGGTACAATATAATTGAAATCATTTAATGCAAATGCTAAGCGTATTTCAATTTTTAATTGTCCCAAATGAAATTCATCACTTTGATATAATTCTGATAATTTTTCCATATAATGTGGTAAATATTCCACACGATGTTTTAATTCATGCCAATGTGCTGGGAAGCATTCGACTGAAAAATTTATTTATTTTAATTTTTTCTATTTTTTTATCGTTTAAATCAATCATATCAATAAACAGTGGAAAAGATCAAATGATAAGAAGATAATGAAGAGGATGAGAGAGGGAATGAAAAGAGCAAGCGAGAGAGAAGAGAGATTTTTGCTTTTTTTAATTTTTAAATAAATCAATCAATAATATCAATAAATTTTATGATAGGTGAAATCAGCCAGTGATCTGAAATAATAAGATCACTGATTTATGATAGATGAAATAAGCCAGTGATCTGAAATAATAAGATCACTGATTTATGATAGATGAAATGAAACAATGATCTGAAATAATAAGATCACTGGTTTATGATACATGAAATAAGCCAGTGATCTGAAATAAGAAGATCACTGATTTATGATAGGTGAAATAAAATAATGATCTGAAGTAATACTGATTTACATAAAAAATGAAATCTAGTAAACTGACTTAAAGAAAAATAATGATTTATTGATATGTATTATAATTATTGATTGATTTCTTATGATACGAAGATAAAGGATTACTGATTGATCGGTTTTAAAAATTTTTCTTATCCTATAAACTTGTACTTGTAAAAATAATCCGCTAATCTCACCTATTTTTTCTTCGTTTCTTTACTTCAAATTAGTATTTAATTTCTAATTTGAAATTCCTGATTAAATTACTATTCAACTTAGTCGAAAAAAATTTTTGCCAATTCATTTTAAACGATATATTTAAAAAATTCAAATTTAACCCGAACAAAATTCTATTTTTAATTTCCAATTTTAATTACCAATTGTAATTTTAAACAATTTTTTTTTGGCTTCGTTTTTTTCTAAAAAAATTAAAAAAATTATTCAAACAAACTTCTTCGGCTTGTTTTTGATTCGGCACGAAATTGTACTCGAAATTCACCTCTAATATTTGCATTTGTTTCTCTTGTCAATTCAATTGAAAAATCATTTTCCTCTTTTTTAACATATAATGTCCTCCAATTAAAATAATTTTATTTGTATTTAATTAATTAATAATTTTCCTAACAAAAAAAAATCGGAAATTAAATACTTTTTTTTAGAAAAATATTCGAAAAAAGTATATCAATTTAAAATGCACAAACACACACACAACACATACAACACATACACATATATTAAATCATTAATCAAATATATGTATTTAAATTAATTATTCAAAAAAAAAATTAAATCAAATTAATTATTCCAAAAAAAAAATTAAAATAAAAATATATATGTAAAAAATAATCAAATTTAGATATGCACACACACACACACACACGCATACATATACATATATATTAAATCATTAATCAAATATATGTATTTAAATTATTTATTCATGAAAAAAATTAAATCAAATTAATAATTTCAAATTAAATTATTTTTATATAAAATATCATTATCAAATGCTTAAAGATTATTTAACAGTTAAGAATATTCAGCTAATCAGATAATATTATCGATCTTGTAATAATAATCAGAATAATATTATCATTTCCTATGTAATGATTTTTGATAAAATATCGTAATTTTACCATTCAATATATCGTACACCATGAACGGTCGCAAATAATGAACGACCAATTTCCGTTGTAACAACATCTTTAAGCATTTTAAGATGATAAGAATGCGTAAATATAATTAACATATCACTTCGTTGCATATAATCAGTAGTAAAATTTGGATACATTCGACGAGATTGTTGTTCATGTTCAGGATATCTGAATTTAAAAACAAAAATATATATCAAAATTTGTATATCTAAATTTGAAAACAAATATATATATATAAATTAATGCATATAAATTTAAAAACAGAAATATATATCTAAATTTATATATCTAAATTTAAAAACAGAAATATATATCTAAATTTAAAAACGAAAATATATCTAAATTCATATATCCAAATTTAAAAACAAAAATGTATATTTAAATTTATATATCTGAATTTAAAGACAAAAATATATATCTAAATTTATATATCTGAATTTAAAAACAAAAATATATATCTAAATTAATACATATAAATTTAAAAACAAAAGTATATATCTAAATTTATATATCTAAATTTAAAAACAGAAATATATATCTAAATTTATATATCCAAATTTAAAAACAAAAATATATATCTAAATTAATACATATAAATTTAAAAACAAAAGTATATATCTAAATTTATATATCTAAATTTAAAAACAGAAATATATATCTAAATTTATATATCTGAATTTAAAAACAAAAATATATATCTAAATTAATATATCTAAATTTAAAAACAAAAACAGGTATAAATTTATATATCTGAATTTAAATGCAAAAATACATATCCAAATTCATATATTTAAACTTATATCTAAACTTAAATTAAAAACAATATCTAAATTTAAAAACGTTATTACCAAAACAAAAAAAAGGAATTTATTTTCTCGAGAATAAATGATTAAATAATTTTGACTGTACTTGTGCTAATTACTGATTAGAAGAAAAACAATAATATAAAAAATTTTAATTGCCTTATTAAAATACAATTATTTAATTACATATTTATTATTTGAAAATTAATTTTAAATCTAAAAATATTTAGCAAAAAATGTTAATTAAAAAAAAAATTATAATTTCTTAGTCATAACGGGAATGAAATTGATTTAAAATTTATCATTTTTTTTTATCAGTCATGATTGTACACATCTTATTTAGCTTAGTAATAATTATTATGCAAAGAAATTAACAGATAAAAAACGAATGATTAATTTAGAATTTATCTTTCATCTTTATCAATTTGATTGTATACATCTTATTTAGCTTAGTGATAATTATTGTTTCGAAGAAATTAACAAATTAAATATGATTTGAATAAATAAGTGATATCATATCATTTGAATTATTAAAATTCCCGACTTACTTAAAAAGAATTAAATGATAAAGGATACATTTATATATTTATCCAAACTGAATACTTTCATATTTACTACCAAATAATTTGAAATTAAAAATAGAATTACTCCTAAAATTATTTAATAATAAAATCGAAAAAAAAGATAAAATTTACCCCAATCTATATGGCGCACCAAAATCAACCTCGAGATCACTAAATGGAGTAGTAATTGATGACATTTATTTAAAAGATTAGTAAAAATTAGTGAAGTGAAAAGAAATGAAATTTTTATCAAATAATGCAAGAAATATTCTTATCACTACATTTTATACTAATAAATTTTTTTCAAAATTTTGCATATTAAATTGTAATTAAAAATTTGCATAAAATAGTAAAAAGAAAAAAGAAAATTTTCGAAATTTTTATTAATTTATCAAAATTTCACGATGATAAAATTAAAATGATTAATGAATCGAGAGTGTCAAAATTTTGTTATGATAAGATTAAAATGATTAATAAAGCGAGAGAGGAGAAAA
Source organism: Dirofilaria repens (assembly GCA_008729115.1). Taxonomy (NCBI): domain Eukaryota; kingdom Metazoa; phylum Nematoda; class Chromadorea; order Rhabditida; family Onchocercidae; genus Dirofilaria; species Dirofilaria repens. The sequence goes on along the minus strand of SNRZ01000385.1, from coordinate 2,507 downwards.
TTTGTTATCAGTATTGATCATCATAATAAATAAACTTTGTTATAATGTATAATTAGAGATGGGAAAAGGAAATGTTGTATGGGTATGAAACTTATTTCACTTGTGATATAAAAAGTGATAATAATAATCAGGAAGATTGATAAAGTGGAAAATCAAATTTGAAAAAAATAATGAAACAAAATAGAGAAATGAGGAAATCGCGATAGAATTATGAAAAATTGCGATAAAATTTTCCCGATGGTAAAAAGAGGAAATTATGATCAAATCGCGGTAGTATTATAAGAAGACTTATTCCGATTGTAGAAATGATGATAATGATAGTGATAGTAATAATAATGATAATAAAATAATAATAACAGTAATAATAATAATAATAATAATAATAATTGTAATGATATGATAAAAATAATTTATATGAAATAAACGTTGATATTCGTTGGTGCAATTATAGAAAGATTGCAATGAAAGAAAAGACATGTAATTAAATTCAATTCGAAATCAAATACTTGTATTTGAATATTTGACTTTTTTTTCATTTAATAATATATTTGAAAAAAAAAATGAAAACAAATAAACAAAATTGTTGGAAAAAATAATTTGCATTAAACTTTGTTAATAACTTAATCGATAATATAATATAAGCATATTTTATACATTTTTTTCAATTAATTTTTAATTAAAGAATTTATTTCTTTTTCTTATTTTAAATTTCAATTCCAATATTATTGCTAATCAATTGTCAATTGTTTGAAAAACAAATAACTCCGAAAAAAAATTATTTTTGAATAAAACTTCCGTTTTTTGTTGGTTTAAAAAAAAAAAATTCAATTCCTAACAATATCAATATGACATGATTTTTACTGCGCTTCTCTTATCATTACTCGTTTGCTATTTATCAATTGATTATTTATCAGTGAAGCTTATCGTTGTAAGAGAAATATTTTATAACTATAAATATGTTAGAAATAATCAAAATACTTATTTTGTTAAATATCTCTCGGTATGATTAAGGTATTTTTGTATTGTAAAAATTGTTTTCATATTTTCTAATAAAAATTTATCGCATTGTTAAAAAATTAATTTTATAATTATTGAATGATATTGCCTGAGATATTATAATCAATCAAATTCTGATCCTATTATTTTTCAAAGCATTGTAATGTCAATCTTTAGATCATGAGATGTATTGATAATAAACATGTCAATGTTTAGATCATGGGACAATGTCAATCTTTAAATTCTCGACAATGTCATCTCGACAATGTCAATCTTTAGATCATTGAATATATTGATAATAAACATGTCAATGTTTAGATCATGGGACAATGTCAATCTTTAAATTCTCGACAATGTCAATCTTTAGATCATTGAATATATTGATAATAAACATGTCAATGTTTAGATCATGGGACAATGTCAATCTTTAAATTCTCGACAATGTCAATCTTTAGATCATTGAATATATTGATAATAAAATTGATAACAAATTATGAACAAATTTGCAAACATCTTGTAGTATCTTGATGATAAAAGCGATCATTTGTTGTTAGCGGGTCATTACCTTTTAATTACTTATTACTTACTTACTTACTTCCTACTTCATTTTTACTCCTTCTGACTATGATCGATTGATTATTCGACGAATATGTTTTTTCTTTTTTTTTCAATTCTCAATATTAACGATATTGGATGATTTGTTTACTTGTAAGAGAATTTATTTAGTTGCTATATATCTATTAAATTTATGCATCATAGTTGCGATGAATAAAATCAGTCGCAATAAAACCTCCAGATACACTACAAATTTCTAGCCAAGATTCTAATTCTTCAACATCACGAGATAAAGCTTTCACGACAAATACTGTATATTAAGAAGAAGAGAAGAGAGAGATGTTTCGAGGAACAGGAAAAAGCAAATCTTTTTTCTTATGATTTTTTTCTCTTTATCATATTTGCGAATGTGTCATTGTCAAAAAGACCTCTCTTTATCATATTTGCGAATGTGTCATTGTCAAAAAGACCTCTCTTTATCATATTTGCGAATGTGTCATTGTCAAAAAGACCTCTCTTTATCATATTTGCGAATGTGTCATTGTCAAAAAGACCTCTCTTTATCATATTTGCGAATGTGTCATTGTCAAAAAGACCTCTCTTTATCATATTTGCGAATGTGTCATTGTCAAAAAGACTTCTCTTTATCATATTTGCGAATTGTTTGTCAAAAAGACCTCTCTTTATCATATTTGCGAATGTGTCATTGTCAAAAAGACCTCTCTTTATCATATTTGCGAATGTGTCATTGTCAAAAAGACCTCTCTTTATCATATTTGCGAATGTGTCATTGTCAAAAAGACCTCTCTTTATCATATTTGCGAATGTGTCATTGTCAAAAAGACCTCTCTTTATCATATTTGCGAATGTGTCATTGTCAAAAAGACCTCTCTTTATCATATTTGCGAATGTGTCATTGTCAAAAAGACTCTCTTTATCATATTTGCGAATGTGTT
>SNRZ01000384.1:0-10943 GCA_008729115.1 Dirofilaria repens | reverse complement strand
ATGAAGTTGAATGCAAAGAGGTTGTTATTTTTTTTCTTTTTAATGAAATTTTGGAATTTTAAGCAGAATCAGATAAATCGAACTCAAATTTTTTGCAAACTTCTCGATATTTTTATGTGCCGTTTCTTACTGTACCAGAAATATCTCAGAAAGTCGTTTTAGATTCACTCATCTCGAAAATTTAGGACTTTTGCGAAAAATCAGATTTACCAACCGATGTTCCATCGGATGAAGGAATTCAACGAAATCCAGGAGATTTACGGTCTTCTATCCGAAGAAGTTTACAGGTAAATTCATTTATGGTAAATAGTCCCTTCTATACTGAACATATGACAAATTTTTCAAAAAAATTAATAATAGCATTTTCATCGTTTTGTTTTCTCTAGTTGCATATCATATTTTTTGGGGAGTTTTTTTCTAGGATATTTTTTTCTCATAATATTTGCTTTTTAGTTTTAAATTATCTGCAATTTTTTATAGAATATTGAGCACTCACTGGAAAATATTGGGATAATGCAACTTTTGGAAATTGATGGATATTTGAAACGAATACAGCAACAGTTATGTGATATTCAGTCATCTAACGTGCGATATTTCCATCATGCAGAAGGATTACTGCAGAGCACAGTATCTTCTGACAATGTTAGTTCACTTTTTCGATCTAGCATTATGTTATCTTTGTCAACACTTCTAAATTGAATTGTTTTTTAAATTTATTAAAATTTTTTATTCTCTTAGCTGGTTAGTGCAGTTGTAAGCATATAGCATGATTTTGCAGATATTAGATAAGTATTTATTCACTGATTTCTAATTCATCTTTCATGCTAAAGTTTTTTCAGACAGAAAATCGTTGTTAATTTCGGCATATTAGGAAATTTCAAAGTTGTAAATATGTTGGCAGATAGTATAATGTGCTATCGTTGTGATAAGTTAAAACTTCGAATGAGTTTTACTCAAAATCCTTTTTTTCAAATTTTCAGTTCAAATGCAGTTCATTTCCATAATATTTTGTTATGCTGTGTCCTTATTTAATTCCAAAAATTGATGAGCAAAGATGAAATGAAAAAGTTATCACACATAAATTTTTGCCATTCAACACTTGTCGTATGCTTCAGTGTGTGCGTATATTTGTGTTGTATCAAATAAATTTAGAATATTTATGCTTTTACCGCATATCACTTTATGCATCTTTTGTTTGGTTTATCATTGCTTTTTTATTTTGTACCATTTGAACTTAAATTTACTCCGAATGAATTTTTGCACAGATAAGCTTTGGAGTTTGCACAGTATAATAAAACGCAATTCTTACTTTGATTTGTTAAAAAATATTTCAATTTAGAACAGTTCTCGACTTTTATTTTTGCGGGTTTTCATTATAACTGAAAACAAAATATCTAAAGCTGGCTTAATTTCTTTACCTAAAAAATTTGATTTCTAATTATCTAAAACTTTTAATCAGTTACCAAATACAAAATAATAATTGTTATTATTAGAAATAATTATTTTGCTGAAACAATATGATCGACAAATCGCAATGTCCGATTCCGCACTTCACATGAATCCATGCCTGAAATGTAGGATTCTGAAAATTAGTAGATTTTAAATTAAAATTATTTTCAATTTATTCATCAATTAAACCCTTTAAAATTTATCATTTATACCATCATTATAACTTTGAAGAAAATTATGTGCACATATCATGTTGAAACGATGTGCATCACAACTAATAAGTAAAAAAACAAGCAATAAATATTATTATGTCACGGCTAGCAAATAAATCATTTAAAGAAGGCAAATTAGTGAAATAATCAGTTGGAACTTAGTCTGATAGTTAAGTGTTTCATATGAAAGTTCGAAACTTAGAATGATAATATCAAAAATATGATAATTACATATTTTTGTTTTCTTTTAAAGCAATCAATTATTTGATTCATTTCAACATACTAATTCTTTCTGCATATCCTCTTCTCACTTTATTGATATTTTTTGTAAACTTTTAAATCATTATTTAGTCGTTCTTGCTTCACAGAAAATATTTTTTGGCATCCAATTTTCTTTGTTCCATTCATATTTGTTTGACATTTGAAGCTGAATCATCCTAACTTAATCATATAATTCAAAATACTGAGAAGATCGAGATTCAAAACAACTTCGGTTTCTTTGCTTTCTTAACACCTAATGATTATGAAAATCATTCGGTTATTCTGATTTGATTTCGACGATGTATGAAAAAGATAGGCAATATAGGAAATAAAGCATATCGCTAAAATCGCGAGAACCAGGAAATTAGTAAAAATTGAATTTGATATTGTTGAATATGTGTTGCATGTATAGATTTATTGTGCAATGTAAAATTAAGCTAAAATTCTTCGCCCATTGTGCCTAGGAGCTCTAAAAAAGGGATCCATTTGATTCACACACGCTAACGAAGGCGCTATTTCTCGTAGTCGCACAATTGTACTAAGATCCTTCGCTACGCGGAGAAAGAGATTGCTGAATGTTAAAGCTATTATAAAGGATGTGCTTCAGCGAGGTGGTTGGACATCTGTATCGGGTGTTTTTTAATCTCCTTTCTTCTTTATGTTGTCATCGTTACAGTTATCTGATTTATAACATTGGATATGTATTATTGAACTTGTACTTGATTTATTCATTAATTTATATAACCCAATTTATCATAATAAATTTTAATTACTCAAGTTTGAGGTGCTACCATTGAAAGGCAGAAAGTAACCTCAATTCTTGTTATGGTTAACGAACGAAGATCGGCGACACAACAAAATGCAATCTAAAAATTCGGATGAAGCTCTATTATAAACAAACATTGTATTGAAACGACTATGCTTAAATTTATCATATTATTCACTGCAATGAATGAGATATGTCCGGTGAAAAAATAAGATATATTTGATTGGAAAACGAAGATATATTTGGCTAGAATTACTTCGAAAAGTGAATAATATCTAATTGTTAAAATATTATATACTTATGTAAAGTTGACAAAATAAGCATAATAATTACATTTCAAAGCTTATTTTTATAGTGATAAAATTAAGAAATGAGATGGTTTTTGTAAGTTTCAGCTTTTCATTTCGCTTCGAAGTCAAATTAAACTAGTGAATTTAGAAAAGGCCAATTTGCAAACTCCTAGGGCTTAACTTGTGTTTTTTAGATCCAGGGTAAATTATATATTTATTGAAATAAACAAACATTAATACAGTTAAAGTGTTTATGAATTTTGATCACTGGTTCTGATATCTTGTTATCATTTAATATTTTTTTCTGGTTTTATTGGTTTTACTCAATATATTTCCAAATGCAGTTTGTTTCAGTAAAATTTGGATTCTTAACATATTTTAAAAGCAATCTTAAGTTTATTATTCTAATACCTGCCAAAGTAAAAAAAGAATGTTTTCGTATGTTTGCTCTAGAAGAAATCGTTCTTTAACAATCAAATAGAGTGAATGATCTTGAAACCATAGTTTTACAAATTTAACTAGTTTTCTTGATAATTGTTGCTTGCAGACCGATGCTGCATAAAAATGAAAAAATGTTGCTTGCAGAGCAATGCTGCATAGAAATGAATGAAAAAAAAGCATAATATTTTTTATGAACAACTGAGATAATTCAATTATAAAAGATTACGATATCAAAATTTCTTAAATCCAACTACCGCAAACATTGGGCCATAGTTCATAGAATTCGTCGTAAAATTGAAATGAACTAAACCGGCTTCTCCAAACCAGTATACAGGCAATTCTATGGAAAACGGCTTAATGCCAAATATCTGTCTAAAATGGAAAAAGTTGTGTGGTTTAAAGAGATGCACTAAAATCACAAAAAAAAAAAATACTGAATCTTCGAACCTGAATATCTCTTCACTGTTTGTTAGCCATATCCATTCTTCTTTCAAATAAAATGCGATAATATGATGGCTTTCGAGGAAATTTAATCCACGCTATAAAATAAAACGTTTGGAAGAATGCATGTAAAACCGATAGTAAACAACTATAAATTGAAAAGAAACGGATAATTAAGCGGGTGATTGCGTATAACATAACAATGGCCTAAAAATAGTTGACAAATTAATTATTTGTAAATATAATGACAATTTTGCTGAACATCAACTTGACTGATAGTTACAATTAATTTAGATCAGCGAAATTAAACAGAACTAAACTGAAGGAGCAAATAATCAGAATGAAAAAAATAAAACCTTCCATTCTAAAAGTTTGTTTCTCAGCTCTCCTTCATCGTTTGCTTCTATAAGAAACGTCGATGCTTCTACATTGCTACCGTGAAATATCACATATGAAAACATCCAGTTGTACCTAAAATTATGATTACACAATGTCGAAAACTAATATTCATTAGCTATTTATATTCTATTGGTTCGATAATTTTTTTTTTGCAATGTTTTGTAAAATGTAATCTTTTCCGATCACGTTTTTGCAAATTATAAAAATTTATACACCATCTGATGCATATAATAATCGGTATACCACGGATAATTAAGCGGGTGATTGCGTATAACATAACAAATAGATACAGGGCGATTTTTTCTGATCGAAATAATATCAAAGTTCATTTGCGATTTTATTGAATGCCATAGATAATCTGAGAAAACGAAGACTAATTTCGCTTCTCGCTGAAAATTTCAAGTGATTTGTTTGATTATACGAGCAATTTATTCAGCAATGAAATATTATCGAAAATAACACTTTATTATTCAAATTATAGAACAATTAACAAAAACATTTCGCAAACTAAGAAATGCTTTCAAATTTTAGAAAAAGGAATAATATGTAGTAATCATTACTATTGTTGTTTTCCATTTGCTTCCATCAAGAATGAAGTGCCCGCTGAAAAATTATTTTTTTTAATATCAGGTGAACAGCTAAATCATTGTACCAAATTATATTTTCAACAAAAAAAAAAACAATGCTAATTCAGCTTTTAATTTCCAATTCAATAAAAATTATAATAATTGCCATCAGCCAAACGCAGCTAACAATGATATAAGGAACAATAACAATATATGAAATGACGTTCCAAAGCAATGATGAAACTACTTCGTCAAAATTTCAGATCTTCTCTGTCAAAGCATCTCAGTGTATGCAGTATTTCTACTATTATGTGAGATATCGAAGGATTCAGAAATAATTAAATTATTTCATATTTCAGAATGATTGTTATCAGTAAATAAGTACGAATAAAAAGATGAAAAAATTTGCTTTCAGTAAAGCATGTAACTAACCTGGAACAGGCAGTACCTTGGAATTCAGCGATACCTGAGATGTATACCTTTGGAATGAGCATGGCGTCTTGTGGAAAGTTGCTGTAGGATTTGTTAACTGGAAAAGATTATTTTATTTATTCAAAAAGCAAACAAAAATGAAATTTTATATTAAACTAAAATAAAACTGCTCGAAAAATCAATAACTGAGAATTGTTTTGGCAGAAATACAAAATCTTTAAATTATTTACAAGCTGAATATAGGATTTCAGCCATACGGACGAAAGCACATGCAAATATACGCTGCTAGCTAGATCACATTCTGCCACTCTCGGATTATTGCGTTTATCAAGGAAAAAATCAGATTGCCATTAGTCAAGTTAAAATAAGCTAGGTTTTTTATTCAAAATTTTTTTTGGTTGTTGATAATATTCTGAATACTTTGTTCCGGCATCCAGCAATTGAATTTTCAATTAGCGGCATATAGAAAAAATTTTCATTCTTGCGTTGCGAGAAGGTATAAAGGGTAGCAAATTCTTTATTTTCACTAAAGTTCCAAATGTTGCTAAGGGCAAAGTCTAAAGAGTTCAATCTCAAACTTGGGTAATTAAACCTCTCTAACACGACAACCAACTTAACGACTAAGAATTCAATTAGACAAATTAATGACGGTAACAATATGAAAAAGAGATTGATTATGACACCTTGGATATTAACCAGCTTATTGACCTCGTGGACTTCATTTGGCGAAAATGATATTAGTGGTCCTTTATACCATTCTGAGATAAATTCCGAGGTCACTATAGTCATTGTCTTTATTTGGAGCACATAAACATCATAATTAATATGATTTACAGCATCTTGATCTAATGCATTCATTTATGAATCCTTATATTTTCTTTTATCACGGACCTTTTCGCGTTTATTCGCGACTACTGAAGGCGAAAAAAAGCAATTTGAAGCATTAACTATTTCCTTTGTTTTGATTCTAGTCATTATCAACGATTGTGATCTTATTCCTTTCCTTTACTTACATTCTTCTCAGTTTCATGTCTTGCTCGATCCATATTTCTTCCATCTTCGTTTTGATACTAATTTGCAGAAGGATCAATAAATTTATGTGGAGTCAATATTGTTGCGCTTCTTCCTTACCAGGTTTCAGCTCTTCAATGATCGCTAGCTTCCAAGTTTCTCTTGGTTATTCTTCATCCATTACGATTACAACTTCGTTCATTCTAGGATTTCTTTCAGTTGAACTTTGTCCTTATTTTGTTGGATTTACCATCGTTCCCAATCAGCTTTCAAAGAGGCAGTAGTTCTTTCAATTCAGCAACCTTCAACTTTGATTGCGAAGGATGTCAGCAAGTTTTTCGAAAGCTTTTTCACAGTCCTCCAATTTCTCATTTTTATTAGCAATCAATTCTTCGAATCCATATTTTATTATGGGCAGCTGTATCAGTTTTTCATTCAACTCAGAAGTCTGAAGTTGCAATTTTCCAAGCAGGTCATTACCAAAATTCTTTCTGTTTCTTCCCCAACAGATTCAGTATTTGCATACATTCATCATTTTTGTCGGCTATTTTCTTTTTCAATATTTCCGAAGTCCAAGTTGCACACTCCAAATCTATTTCACACATAGACTTGCTTTTGTTCAACGCATAGATGATTTGCTGTTGCTGTTCTCTTTCATGGTTATATCGCCTATTGGCACTGTTTATATAATTCTCCAACTGTGACATTTCCTTTCTACAATATGAATTCCTGTATAAAAGTGAGCATTCACTTTTTTGATGTACATTTTTAGCAAACCATTCACCTGGTATTTAGATATATTAATTCTTTGTAAGTGTGGAGTGAAGTGTTCCATCGTTCTCACTTTCATAGATTTATACTTTCCATTTCTTACCAGAATCAAACTGACTTATACAAAATTTTAATTTCCTCCGGTTGAATTCTTTAGTTCGTGGCAAATGTAGTGAAAATATTTTTTTTCTCTTGAGTTGAAACAAGCCACACAGAGTAGCAAATTGTTTTTTCTACTTAAGTTCCAAAGGCTGCCAAAGACATAGTCCAAAGACATCAATCTCAAGTAATTAACGTTTAATACGGTAAATTATTCTAACACGACAACGAACTCAACGATTAAGATTTTGATAAAACAAATTAATAACGGAAATAGTATAACAAGTGAGACTCAATACGTGTCGAGAAATCCGAAACAATTTTCGATCAATATCCTGACTGACTAGTTCAAATTGCTTGTTTTTTGATATATTGATTTATGAAAAAAAAGAAAATATACAATATGTATCGTTCTCATAATATAACTTCTTTTCTACATTTGTACAATATAAAGCGCTCGTGCATCAGAAGATATTTATTACCTTACACTGAAACCTATCCGCCAGCATTCTGCTACTGCGTAATCCTTATCCTTCGTACTACGATATGCATTTGTTGTGCTATTATGCAAGATCAATTTTCCGTTGATATCGTTTTATTGTACCCGATATAAGGTTCTATTAAATCGCTCATCAACAACTTCCGCAGCAAAATGATGCTCGATATTATCCACCATACTAACTTCGTTAATGTAGACTTCTTCGCGCCATTCCGGGGTCAGTTCGAGGTCTCAGAGTCACCGCTCTCACTTATAAATCCTTATATTTTCTTTTATGATGGAATTTTCTCGCGTTTATTTGCGACATAGAATAAAGTCATTCTGTTGGAAATTTTCTAGATTACAAAAAATGGAACGTAAAAGAGATTTAAATCAATAAGTCTTAACAGGATGAAGCAAACATGACTGAAATGATTAACTTAATTAATCAAATTCCGTGTATCTGAAGTTGCAAAAATAAAAACTTACTGCTAAAAAATCTTTATATATATCATCAGTTGTTTCTTATTTAGAAAAGATTTGCTGATCAGCTGTATAACTTAGTTTGCCATTTCTGATATCCAATGATTTAATCCGTTCTTGCAACACTTCGTTCGCACTTTCGCAAAATGATATACAACCTCTTCAGTAAGAAATTTCGAGAGAAAGAAATGCTGGCAGATGATAAGTTAATCTTTTCATTTTATTGAAAAAGTATCATTGGAAATAAGTGAAAATCCAAGAATAACTTGATGAATTGAATGCAAAAGACAGCCTGCATGGCGAGAGCAAATCTGTGTTGTTGAAAGCTGTAAAATATTTTGCAAGCATCTTCCGTATCAGAAAAGCATCCACCATGATATACAAATATTCGTTATTTTTTTCTTCTAAATCAATTAATTTCACAAAGTTAAATTAATCAGAGGATAAAATCGTCAAAATTTACCTATCAAATTCATCAAGTCTAAGTATTCGATAACTTCGTCGGGTCCGTTATTCGAATATTCACTAGATTATCGAACTCCAAATTATTTATTTCGCCTAAATCATTTAATTTTACGTAGTTAATTCAACCAGACGAATGAAATCATCAAACTTCTCTTTGGGAATTGTAGTGATTGGTGTGCCGTTGATTGCAATAGTACAAAGAGAAACAAGTAGAATGTAAAAAGAATTTGCTTCATTTTCGAGAATTTCTATATACGAGCGATCATATCCGAAGATTGTTAAGAACTGAAAACATCAAATAAAATTCGGTATTCTGGTATTTCATGTAATAATCAGAATAAAATTCTGGTATTTCATGTAATAATCAGAATAAAATTCCGGCATTTCATGTAATAATCAGAATATTCTGCACGACTCATATAATATTTCATAAGAACTTTTTAAATTCCCAGATATTTTCGAGCAAAGTTTAACATCCCCTTCCAAATTTTAGAATGTACCAAAATGAAGAGTCTTTTGAATCGATTAGTCCCATTTCTGCTTTTTCCTCAAATCTGCGCACTAGTAGCATTTTTCTGTAGAACCTAATCATTTGTTCTTTAGTGAGATTTTTTTGTTTTCATATCGATTTCTTTTTTATTAAACTCAGATAATATCAGAAAATTTTAACATTTTATATTATTTCTATCATCATGTGGACGGCAGGGCCATTTATACCACACTTAGCCGAAAGCATATGGCAAGAAATAGGAAATGAAGGTAGCTGTATCTACAGCCTTGGCCAGAAGTTGCTAAATCATTACTGATTGATGACGTAGTAACTGTAGCAGTGCAAATCAACGGAATGACAGAAGGATGTCGAGGAGAAGGTGAGTACCCATTAATTCTCAAAGTGAGAGATTCATGAACGCTATGCGCCTAAGGCAAAAGACTTAGCTTAATTCAAATGTAAGGTGAATATGATAATTAAGATAATGAATTTATGTAGTGAAGATACTCCTTATTTTTCTTGCCTTATGGAGTATACAAAGCTGCAAATTCTTCTATTTAAGCTCTAAAATATTATCAAAATCCAAAAACACTAAACTTGGATAATAAATCTTTATTACTGTAAATTTGATGCTACACGAACGGACACAACGATTAAAATATCATTAATATAATCAATGACAGCAGACGATAATTTTAACATCAATATCATAACAAGAAAAAGATTCAGATGGCAATGTTACGAATTAGAAATGTGACGCAGTTGGGAATTTCTCAAAGTTCTGAAGTCAAAAACGATTATGTAATCAATCATACATAATAAAAAGTATGACATGGAAAAAATAATAAAAGACAGATTACAGTTATTTTCACTGACATAAAAAATAAATTTTTCATTCAGTAGAAGAATGAAATTATCCATAAAACTGCAAGTAATCCAATTCTATTCATCGCAGACCATCGACTGTTTCACGCAATGAGTTTTATATGCTAATAAGATTGAAAAATGTTGAAGTCAAAGTTTTTTTTAATAATATATAACTAAAACAGCACATAATTCTTTTTTCGGCGTCAAATAATTCATTATCTGTTTCCTATCTACAGACGGAATCATTCGTAGTCCTTTGTGATATTTTTATATGAATTTTGTAAAATAAAAAAAAAAAATTAAATATTTAGCGAATTTCATGTTTTAACTCCATTTATTATGAACAGATAAAATATTTGGATATTTTCCCTGTCTCCTGATAATTACATAATGTTACTTATTTCATTTCGTGATAAGTAAATCGATTCAAAAAGGCCTTCATTTTGGTTCAGTTCCTAAAATTTGCAAGAGAATGTTAAATTTTGCTTGGAAATATCTGGAATTTTACAAAGTTGTTGATAAATATTATACGAAATGTGTAAGCATGACAAATTTGAATTACTTGATTAAAAATGAAAATACTTGATTATTGATAAATGAAATACGACAATTTTACCTAATTTTTTTAGCTATTAAAAGTCTTCGAATATGGTCGCTTGTACATGGAAATTCTCGAAAATGAAACAAATTCTCTTCACATTGTTACTCGTTTCTTTTTGTTCCATCTTTATCAACGGCATACCAATCATTACAACTCCTATAGGTAAATTTGGGGATTTCATTTATTTAGCTGACTTAACAATGCAAAATTAAATGATTTAGACGAAATAAATAATGTGGAATTCGATAAAGCTAGCGAACATTCGAGCAACGGATCGGACGAAGTTATCGAGTACTTAGATCCGATGAATTTAACAGGTAAATTATAATTTGGTACAATGATTTAGCTGTTCACCTGATATTAAAAAAAATAATTTTTCAGCGGGCACTTCATTCTTGATGAAAGCAAATGGAAAACAACA
>SNRZ01000383.1:0-23902 GCA_008729115.1 Dirofilaria repens | reverse complement strand
AAAAAAAAATCTCTTTTAATTACTCCCACATTTTTATCACATTAAAACTTTTTATCATTGTATTTTTCATTACTGCTAATATTTACATAACTAATAATTACAAATTATGTGGGATAAAACTTAACTGGAAAGAATGATAAGAGTTCTATAAATATGTTAAATTGCAACTTGCAGTGTAAATGATGCATTTTTCAATATTTTTAAATTAACAATCGAATTATAAACAAATCCAGTTACCGAGTTCTACTTTGATCATCAATGGAACACAAATAAATTTACCATTTGGCACTTAATTGCTTCACCAATTAAGCCGAATACATTCAGTAAGAAAAATTACAATTATGCGATTCATAATATAAATCTAGAAAGACAATTTTTTAAACACAATTCGATCCGTCAATTATATAAAATGATGAACTGGATGATATAATTTGTAAATTATGCTATCCACGAATTGGTGGTCATTTATTGTCTGCTAGTGAACGACCCCAATATGTTTCTATCTGCAGATGATTTAAAAATCGCAAATCTACGGAGTCATCCTTAAGATTATTACTTGAAGTCTACAAAAATAAAAAGACAAAAAAGTGATTTAGCGAAAAAAAAATATATGAATGGATTAAGCATGAGGAATTAAAAAGATTCAAAATATTGCATTCTCTTTCTATCTCCAAATTTTTAATTTCAATTAGAAAATGTTGTGAGGAGGATTTCCAATAAAGAACTGTATATTACGAAGAAGCGGTTCATTCATACGAAATCTGGAATAAAATTCACTACATAGTAATTGCGCTAAATAGTACATGAACAAACAGACTTTGTCGACATGCAATATCATTAAGAGATAATATAAGATAATGAAATATGGATATTTTGTTTTCAGTATATTTCTCTTGCCTATTTGAAATCGTTAGTGTTTGCGGGTATACAATGTATGACTTCGTTATAATAATTTATTATAAAATTAGCTTTTAAAATAGAATTTTCAAAATAACGAAAATTACTGAAAATAAGTACAATTAAATAACTCACTACTATGCATACCATTAGCTTTAGCTTGTTCTTTCGTTCAAAACCATTTCGATTATTAATTTTGTATCTTTATCTGAAAATTTAAATTTATTTAGTTCTAGGCTATCTCAACTGATAATCAGGATTTCGCATACCACGATTATCAGCACATGCAGTAATAAATGATACATTGGATTAATTTCAGAACTATAGTTAATGATCCAAAACCATCATGATTCTTATTCATATGCCATTTATATATATATATATATATATTGGTCAGCCAATTCCATAAAAATTTTTTTTAACTAAAATTTTTTTAACTAGCTGTTTCTCTGCGTATCATTTGCTATCGAACCGTCTAAATTTTTTTTTCAAATGATTTAGAAAAGAAAACATGAAAGTTAAATTATTTTACACTCACTTTCGTCTTCATTTTTGTTAGATATTTCACCACTGTACTGTTTACCATACAACTGTAGGAAAAGTTTTGTTTCGTTATTAATTGTCGTAAGGAATCGGATAGAAAGAAATTACCAAGCAGTTGAATTAACAAGTTATACAATACCGCGGTTATAATATAGCGAATAAGAAATCTTTTTAGTGAAGCAAAATAGATGAATAATTTCGATAGTAAAAAAAGGATAATAAAAGACATCCGTTTGATGGATCCAACCGATCTTTGGGATGGTGGATTGGTACAATTGTGATTATACAAGATAGCAAAATAGATGAATAATTTCGATAGTAAAAAAAGGATAATAAAAGACATCCGTTTGATGGATCCAACGATCTCTTGGGATGGTGATTGGTACAATGTGATTATAAAGAAAGGATCTTGTTTGGTGTGAGTAGCTTATAATAAAAGCTACAAATTTGGCTTACATCTTACATAACATATTGAAAAAACGCACGTACACTTTATCTTTATATTCATACATGGAAAATCCAGCACAAAGAAATCACTGTGGGTTTCTGAAACAAATTTTCCAACTTCTAATTATTGGGTCTTTCAAATTTATCACTTTTATATCACTATACCGATAATATCTTTATGGTTTTGTTATGATATTTTATACTATTACATTTATACAATATCACAGATGAAATAACCAATACATAACGAATTCTAACGGATACCAACAGTCGTCTGAATGCCCACTACGTTGTTGTATTTTCCCTTTTGTTACTATGATTCTCATTTTGCCCGCCTTTTGCCCACCCAATTCATGTTTGTTGTTGTTGTTGCTATTTCTGCTTCACTTTCGATACTTTTTATCGAAGTTTGCTTCGATGAGGTTATAAATTAAAATGTGTTCATCGAGAAAATTTTGATTCTATCGAAATCGAGTTAAATATTGTGGAAAATTTACAAAAATTTGTGTTGTAATTATTGCAAATTATTGATTATAATGTAAATTTTCTGGTTCAACAGAAATAAAAGAAAATCGTTCTTTAGTCATTTGCCATCAGGAATGTTAATACTTTTTATGAGCACCTATCTTTTATTTTCATCTGTCAGTTGGAATCTATTAAATTTGAATAGCATAAATTATATATGTGCATGGAAGAGTTATTTTTTGCATATAATAATTTTCTACATATATTGACAAAATGTCCTTAAGGACGAGAATTTCATAACAAACATAGGAATTGTATTTCGAATTGGCATTGTTCTAATTCTTGCCATCATGTGTTTCAAAATGGCAGAATTTTCGATTGAGATGATGAAGCACATTTGGTATCTCGAGATTAGCCTACGTTGAATCATATGTTGTCTCAAGTCATTCAGTATTTGATGATTTTTTTTTTCAGTGAAAG
Organism: Dirofilaria repens; assembly: GCA_008729115.1. Classification (NCBI taxonomy): domain Eukaryota; kingdom Metazoa; phylum Nematoda; class Chromadorea; order Rhabditida; family Onchocercidae; genus Dirofilaria; species Dirofilaria repens. The sequence continues at coordinate 21,070 of SNRZ01000383.1, read as the reverse complement.
AATAAAAATAGAAGTTGAGATTTTTTAGAACTATGAATTTTAATAAAGATCTAATTCAATTGTTATTCAAGGCTATCTATTTACCAGTTTATTAACTAATTTCAGTTAAGATTCCTAATTTAATTTGAATACGGATTCGGTATGATCTGCTGTAATTAAATTTTTTAGTATCGATATACTGTAAAAAATATCAACAAAAACAATTTTGCTAGTGCAGAAAAATTATTTGTGATTATCAAATAATGAATTATATTCGATATTACTGATAAAATGGTTGATTATTGTTTAGATAGCTTCAAAATAACCGAACGAGTTAAGTATTTGGTTTTTCTAAACAGTTTCATTTAATAGATTTCTAACTTTAATGAATCTTAATTTTTTAACCAAGAGAAATTAAAGCGATTGAAACAGATTCAATTACTTTCGACGAGAAGCGAATTTGTTGGCAACGATTCCCGAATTTATTTTGATCAATTCATGAAATCGCACTAAACTTGATTCCGTTTGTTTTATAATGAACAATATGAAAAATATAAACTATTTGCATGTGACTATAGTATACAAATTGTAAAATTATGTGCATAAGATAAGCGAGAAATCCGATATTTCACTAAAATATTTAAAAAAATTAAGTAAATTCGTTCTTTTTTGACTTAAAAATCAGTTAAACTGTAAAATAAACAAAAAAATTATTAAAAGACGGCGTTTCTTGAAGGGAAATTTGGGAATAAATTCAAAGTGCGAGAAAGATGTTTTATGCAAATTATCGATTAAATGATTTTTTTTATGAAAATCGAAATTAATTCAATTAGTTCTTTCATGTTGAATAAGCAAAAAAAAAAACTAATACAATGTGAAATATGAAATATTTCAGGTAAATCTTTTATTAAAAAATTATGCGAATAATACTGTCCTAGAAAACTCTAAAGTGTTTAAATTTTGTTCATTCATATTGATTTCTAAGAGATTTACAAAATAGTAGTGGAATCATATGCAGGTTTCTAGTCATTGAAATAATTTATGAAAGTAAAATTTGACATAGGAAAGTCATAGACTGTTCTTCTGAATGAAGATATTAATTATGGAATGTTCAAAAAGAAGAACTACCATCTCATAACACTAAAAACAAGTAAACTGAAGATGTGAAATTATTTTAATGTATCATAATGAGAAATTAAATTTACTTTTATGTTTGGATAGAATTCATGGGTTCAACTATTTTCCATTCATGAAAATACGTTTTTCAGTTATGAATCGGAAAGAATACAAAACTCAAAATGAGCTACTACTACTACTACTGAGCAAAATTTACCGGCTACTGAAATATTTCAAATAGTACGGTAAGGTTGCATTGGTGACACATTAGTCGAGAATGAGTGAATTACTACGGTAAGAATGTAATTTTCTTGAAATCCTGGAACGAATTGTATAAAGATTGTGTCGAATGATATGACCTAATTTTTGGTATTTTTAAAATTTCTAAAATATCGAAAATTTTAACATGTGCTATGACAAAGATTAAAATTAGGATGAAGATAAAACTAAAATTCGAACCTGCAATTCAGCGAAACTGGAATAGTAAAAAAATGATATCAGGGACTGAGATGATAATTCATCTTCCAGAAGAATCTGTTCAATAAAGTTTTGAATACAGGTAAAGATCAAGAAAATTTCAAACATGAATGAAGTTTATTAGCATTGACACATAACATTTCATGAATTAGATGGACCAAATAATATCTGTAATGATGAGGTTAATTTTTCTTAAACATTTTTAGTTTTATTCATAATTTTCATGCTTTTTTATGATTGTAAATAATTTATGCAAATTTAAAAGTCTTTCTAATTAAATTTGAGGAAGTTTGAAGATCTCTAGCATAATTTCACTTTGACATAGTCATATAATTATTTACCTTACTTAAAAAAGCAATCATGATTTTAAACATGATATCATGATTTTGAACATGATATCATGATTTTAAACATGATGAATCAAATGATAATGTTAGAATTTTGCAGTATTATTCAGGTTTTAAATAAGTTTTAGCTGAATCGATACATTTTACTTTAAAATTAAAGCGCAGAGAGAGGAAAAGGGAAAAAAAAATGCAAAATATTTGTCTGAAAATAATGCATCGCATCATTAGTTATTAAAAAGATCGCATAGTTATTAAAAAGGTCACATCCTCTTCTAATAGTTATTAAAAAGGTCACATCCTCTTCTAATAGTTATTAAAAAGGTCACATCCTTTTTCCAATGTCATATCTTTTCCAATAACAACAACCACTTCTAATATTTTCACTAATCTTTAAGGACAACATTAAAAAATGAGATCAAAAAAAATTTCACAAACAACTATTTTAGACTTTCCTTCTTCTTACAGGTGAATCATGGCAAATGAACCGTATTATACATATCGGTGTTATCACTTTCTAATATTCTTCAAATATGGAAATTTCAATTTCCTCAAATGAATTCATTTTGATATTCCGCACTGCAGCAACAATTTTTTAAAATTACAATTTTAGATTCCACCAATCAATATTGCTATCATTAACCATTGGAGACTAGTATTTCCAAGCCAATGTCCGAATATTAGAATAATCATTTTTGAAATTCTACACGAAAAAAAAATATTAATTTATACTTTCTTCAGTAATGAAATAATCAATTAAAGAAATGCTTATATTAATAAACATTCTCGCGTAGCATTTTATATAAAATTTGGTCATTTCAGAAGATTCAAACAATGTCGAGAATATATTAATTATCATTGTTGCTAATTGTCTTAATCCAATAAATGCCATGGCTATCTTCATGTGTAGGCAACAGTTCGAAATTTTTAATTGTTATAATTAAAAGTTGTAAAATATAATGAGTTTCACTATAATTGAGATTTTCATGGAGCTTTTAATAGAATAATTTCAATATAGAACTGATAACAGCTAAATAGGAAAAAAAAATAGTATGAACAGGAAGATTAGTATGAACAAGGAGGTGAAATATTTCTGATAAATAACTGGAGGTGAAATATTTCTGATAAATAACTGGAGGTGAAATATTTCTGATAAATAACTGGAGGTGAAATATTTCTGATAAATAACTGGTAATGTTCCAAGCAATGATTAGCAATTAATCAATATCAGCAGCATTCACTAATATTTCCAGCAATGATTAACAGTTAATAAATATCAGCGTTCATTCTAATCATTTTTAACCAATATTTTTTTGCAATTTATCTATACCAAATCCATTTCTAATGCAATCAATTGACTAACTTTAATCATGATATTTGATCCTTATATAACATTGATGAACAGGTAAATCCTTCGTCAAACAATAAACCTTTCTTATCAAGATTTGTCTGTACGTATAGAACAAAGGAACTTTCCTGACACTACCTGTTGAGATTGATCTTTCAATTTATCACTTTTATCACTATGCCGATAATATCTTTATGGTTTTATTATGATATTTTACAACATTACATTTATACAATATCAGAAATGAAATGAATAACACATAACGAATACTAAAGGATACCAACAATCGTCTGAATGCTCACTGCATTGTTGTATTTTCACTTTTGTTACGATCATTCTCCTTTTGCCCATCTTTTGCCCACCCAATTCAATCTTTTGCCCGTCTTTTGCCCACTCAATTCAATGTTATTATTTGCTGCCCACTACTATTGAGCTATTGCAAATTATGTATTTTTTATATTTTTATTATATTAAAATATTATTTTGAATACAAAAAAAAATTAATAACAAAAATCGATAGCATTTATTAAAAATTAAACTTTTGTTTTAGCATAAATAAAATGAGAAAATAAAAAGGATGCAAAAAACATAAATCGAATAAAATAGTTAGTTGAAAATGAAAAAAAAAAAATTTAATAATTTTTCAATAATTTAGTAATTACAAATTATTTATTTACTGAATTAAATATCTGAAATTTGTTTTCATTCACAAAAACGTTAATGACTTAAGGATCATAAATTTATCATCATTGAAGATAATCATTAATATCAATAGGAAATTAGCGTTAATTTTATAAATAAATCACCTTATTCAATAATGATGGAAAATGTTATGGATAAGTAAAAGAGTATTGAAGAAATGAATTTGGCAGATATTTTAATACAAAAAAAATTTCCAAATATCAACATGAAATTTTACAAAAATTCAACTTGATGGCTTCTGACAACAAAGAGCAGAATACGAACGAAGTGATAATAATGATTGATGATCCATAGAAGCAAGTCTATCTTAAATTGTAGGCAGAATATTTGAAACTTGAGAATAATTATTGAAAATAATTGAGACAACATTAGACAAAAAAGAACCCGTGAAATTTGACAGAGAGCCTACGAGGAGTATACAAACAGTTTTACGTTGTATTATAAATTAGTAGCGTGAATTACGTGAAAATAATCATAAACATAAACATATTATTCTTCTGCATACATTTGCAAAAAATAATTACTACAAAAGGCTTGAAATCTATAGTCTAAGGCAAACGGAAATATCTTAAATAAAATGGAATAAATGTATTCTAAAAGATAACTAATTCAAGAAGAAAATATTTTAAACTAAAATTTGTTATTGATTTAAATATTTTTGCAAATTTATATATTTGGAAATTACATGCATCTAAATTAAAAAAAAAGGAAGAGGAAGAAATTAATTTTGGAGTGTTAAAAATTGAATAATTATAGATGAAAAGAGGAATGCATCATGATACAGGCAAACACCGGAAAAGTTAATTTAGAATGATTAAAATTCAATTTTTCGAAAAATATAGCAAATACAAAAGGAAAAAAAAAGACTCTATAGAGACTTAAATTTAATTTCCGGTTTAAGATGAACAAAAAAAAAAAAAAAAAAGCTAGGCCTATTTAAGCCCAATATTTCGATAATTGAACAAATGTATTGCTAAGATATTAGGTAGTAAATAATTTTTGCAATATCAAAAAAAAAAAACATATAGTCATAGCAAATGAATGTTATGAAAGTTTAATGAATTATAGGTATAATAAGAATGAATGATTATAAATAAAACTTATAATAAACTAATAAATGATTATGATTGTATAAGAAAATTACTATTGCTTTTGTTTTTTTTTTTTTTTTACAAAAATTTTTATTACTGATTTAGCTCTACTGTACCACTTCTTGTTGTGAATTGGCATTATTGGCTTGAATTCGAATTAATGCTTCCAGTGGATCAAATTGGTTGCTATTCGGTTGATTTGATATCGATTCTTTGATCGGTGATAATCGTTGAAGAACTTGTTCCGCAGCAGGTCCTTCTAACCAAGGCCATTGCTCACAAACAAAATCGGTTGGATCTTCAAAACTACCACATCGTCCAAGCACTTTTACACCTGTAAAATTAAAGGATTAGTTGGAATATAAAATAGCCAATGGTAAAGACTTTTAAAAAATGAATGACTTTTGAGTAATATTTAATTTTCAAACATTTCCTTCCATCTGAAGCAATCAGTTCCAAGAATGTATAAAATTCAGATTGATGAAAATAAATAAATATATGCTATTGGAAGCAAACGGAAAATATATTGCAAAAATTTTAAGAATCGAAATAATATTATGCTAAGCTGGAATTACTCTTAATTCATTTCATTCACCTTTAATCTCTTCTAATCAATTTTAACAAGATCATTCTAAATATCGTCAAGAATAATAATTCCTATGATACTATTCCGAGATAAGTTTAAAAATTTGAAGACCGCATTTGATTATATCAAATTTATTGGAATGTATAATAGAAATACATAAATGATAACCTTCTTTAGCTACTTTAATCATATACGGGATTATCATTTGATTCCATAATTTGATAAACCATTCGCGTGATTGCATCACACTTAATGGACATTGTAGGAATAGACGCGGTCCTATTGTTACATCTCGGGAATTTGCTTTCTCGATGAACTGTAATTTATATGATTCCTTTTCACATTGTTTTTTTTTTTTTTAAATATATTTTTTTTTTTGTAAATAAATAATTAATTTTCTGTGCAACGCTCATTATTGCTATTATTCATTTTTATTATTTTTGAATACTTAAGAATTTAACAATTTCAATTGTCTCTGAATATCTAAAAAGAAGTCAGCATAGACTGGATATATAAATATGCTTATGAATTAAATACTATTATTAAGTCTACTTACTGAATTTACTGATGACAAAACTCTTGGTAAAAATTCGACAACTCGATATATTTCCGGTGATGATCGTTCATCACCACCAAATTCACATTCTAAGATACGACGTCGCAAAAATCGTCCCATATAACCACGAATAGCATCTATATTATTTGGTAACAAAAACATTCGAAAATTATGTTGAATCTGAAAAAATTTAATTCCAAAAAAAAAAATACAGATATCTTTATTAATACTTCATGAATTTAATAGTTCACATTCAGAAACATAAATTAAACTGTTCAAAAATTCAATCGAAACATACATTAAATATAGTCGTAAGATTAATACATTATCAACAAAATGTAAAAAATGGAATTATATCTTCTCATTATGAACAACTTCTACAGTAGTCTTGCAGTAATTAAAATATTATCCTCTTCCATTTAAAGAAAAAAGCAAAAAAAAAAAATACTTCTAATTCGGGTAACTGTGATGCTCGATTTACGGTACAAATTACATATGGTCCTTCTTTCGATGGTGTATCTACGGTATTAAATGATGAACTAAGAAAAGCGATACGATGTCGTTGAATATTATCAAGTAAGATGATTACTGGTTTCGTTGAGCGTAGCAATGATTCTAATTGTTTTTGTACCTTAATTAAATTAAAAATTAAAAGAACAGAAATGTAAATATTCAAATAAATCTAATCAATTAAATTCACAAAAAAAAAAATGAATCAATTGATTAAAACTTTATGATTTTAGAATCTGATCATTTCATTGAATGCAGTATATTTTTGGAAAGAAAAAATGATACATAGAAAATATGGAAAATTGAAAGGATAAAAAGTTGCAATATTTAATACTACCTGTGCCATATTTCGATCATTATCATCATCGCCAATTTTAATATCAGCAATAGTATTTTGTAATGTTCCACCAATTTTGATACACAAATATCGAGCCAATAAACGGGCTAAATTTGATTTACCAATTCCAGTTGCGCCAAATAATACCAGACGACGATTTTGCAACAATGCTTTTAGCAGAAGTTCGATCGTAGATCGTGGAAACAAACAATCCATCACAAGACCATCAACACTACGTTGTGTACACCTATAACAAATTACTAAATTCATTTACTTCTAAAAATCATACAACGAAGAAAAAAAAAAAAAAAAAAAAACGAATATATTGTATGCAAAGCAATAATAAAGAATATAGAGAATATACTGTACATACAGTAACAAACAATGGAGAATATATATATATATATGGTAATAAATTTACAGCAAATGCACTGTACCTACAGTAATAAATATATTTATATGGTAATAAATAAATTAAATGAAATATATTCGTTTCCTTATTTATGATTTTTCTTTCGACAATGCAAAATGTAAAAAGAATTAAAAAAAAAAAAAAAAAGATATTTTTAAATCTATTTCTTCTTCATACTTTCTAACCTGTAATAGTTCTGTGAAATAATAATTTTTCCAAACATTTCGTTTAATTTGTTCCGCTAAATTTCAATTACATTTAATTACTGATAATTGATGCGTCACAAATTGTTGCTTTAAAATTTATTTTTATCATATCAATAAAATAAAATATGTTGAACTGGGAGAAAAAGCCTTTTCAGCTAACAATTAAATACCTAAAAAATGTTTTATGACTTGTTACATTCTTGATATCTTCATTTGTTTAAATTTTTAATGAAGATAATAGAAATATAAGGTGATAAAATCACATGGATACCTAGATATTTCCATATGATATATTTTAAAAAGTTTAAATAAATATGATCATAATTATTTAAATATTTATATATTATAATACATGCATAAACAATACATGCATGCATTAATATTCCTAAACATTCTGTTCAAATTTAAATATAATAGCAAAAATCAGGTAATTCAAAAAATTTATTTCATTCGAAATCGAAAACAAATAATTACTCAAATATTTTCATATATGTGATATAAATCTAATTAATAAATTATTAGATGACTAATTAATAAATTATAATTACCTCTTAAATAGATGCGTATGTCATGATTATGTGTAAGTACATCAGATGGTATGGGTGATGGAGCAGAATTGGTTTCTATATCTCGAATAAAATCACCAAATTCATATCCGATTATTGATTCTTGGCTATTTAATTCTAAAGACTGATTTGAATCAATTTTTGCCATATAATCCTGAAAGATACAAATTAATTCGAGATTCGAGAAACAAGCCATCATAGCAATTAAATTACCTGATCATACTACTATAATATAGTAAGGAAACAATATTACCTACTAAAAATAATTGAATTGAGTAATTGAATTGAGATAGTTATGCAATAAGGATTGATTGAAATATATGAATTACAAATAATATATCATATTAAATACAAATTATATGTTAAGCATAATTTACAGTAAATTTTAAAATAAATTCCTTTTAAATTTCCAATATGCCTTCGAGCAATTTAAATATTAATCAAAATGCTAACATCAAAAAGTTTGAAAAGTTCGGTATCGAAATTTTCCCAAGTTGTATCTAAAGTTGGTAATGGTATAAAACCAATTGATACTTCACCGGCTAATGATCGTGGTCGTAATAAACCGCTAAAATCGACGCTTACTGTTACTTTCAAGCAATTTGATCCTTCTGAAATATTCATTAATTAATAATTAATCAAAAATATCAATTGTAGCATATAAATTAAAATATCAGAATTTTAGATTAAATTAAAAAATTCCCATTTCCTATATGATATTATGATTTATTCTGCGATATTTAAATATCTAATAGTATAATAACAAGTTTAGGTAAATATCACTGTTAAGTTATAATAATATAAAATAAGCCTTAGTTAATTAATTAATAAAGCTGAGCCAAAACTGAGCCATAGTTGTCTTATGAGAAATAGGTGAGTTCATAATTATTAATATTAAACCTTATTTAAGGTTAGCTCTCTTTTCTATAAGTTTAGATATGTAGAAAGATTGAAAATACCAGGTGTAAAACTTCACTCATTTAAATGGAATTTTAATGAGGCGAAAAATTATATTACTAAATCTCTAAAGTTATAGGCATAGATAGGCTAACTTAAAGTTATAAGCTCGAGCTTACTTCCATTTAAACATCGTTCACCGTTTGGAGGTATTTCATAAACCGGATCTTCATCCGGTAAAGTTGGTAATGATTGTTGTGAATTGGTACGACTTTCAGCTCTCATTCGTCTTTCAAGCATTGTATAATTTTGTTTTAGAATTTTATTTTCATTCTACAAAAAAAAAAAAAAAAATAAATAAACAAAAAAACATTGATCAATTATTGTTTATTATCACTATGAAAATTTATTACCTCATATTTATAAATAAATGTTTTGTAAACTTTTTCGTTGAGATATTTTCCAATTTAAATCTTTTACTTTCTTTATAATTACTATTCGTAGAATTTATATTTTATCTTATAGTTTATTATGCTTGTTGATAATTATAGTGATAAAAAAACACATTTGTTGAAAAGAAAAGAAAAAAAAAAACAGAAAAAACTTACTTTTAACCTGTTAATTGTTTCTTTGAGAATGTCAACTTCACGTGCTTTATCAAGCGCATCCAAACGTACGTCAGTCAATGCCGAATCTTTATCTTCTAGCTGTTTTTTAAGTTCCACTACTTGTGGTACCGTTTCTAATTCGTCCAATCTAAAAAAAAAAAAAAAAAAAAAAGTTGCAAAATATCAGTTTGCTATAAAGCTAATTATCATTAATTTTCTGATTAAAAAAAAAAGAAGCCTAAAATAACCTGCTAACACTTCCTGAAATCGGTTTCAAACTTGATGGTGAACCAGCAGAAGTATGCATCGGTGAATGTTCGGCATCTGATACCGAACAACTCTTCGCTTTCTTGCCTTTGGTAAATTTCGAAAATGAACTTCTTATCTAAAAATTACACAAATTTTAATTAAATTAATTATCTTAAAAAGCAAAAGCATATAATGAAAACATAAATATAAAAAATCACCAACAACTATAGCATTCACATAAATGTTTATGCAAAGTAAATAACTGATAAATATAAATAAGTAACTGATAAATATAAATAAATAACTGATAAATATAAATAAATAACTGATAAATATAAATAAGTAACTGATAAATATGCAAACAAAAATAAACAAAGACAAAACGATCATATCAAAACTTAGAAAAAAAAAGACAACAAATTACTAATTACTGTAGTTGTATAGCAAATAATCAACGAATATTACCTGGCAATCAACACTTGCTGTCTGCATTAAAATAATTGAAAAATTATATCACTCAAATATGATGATAATAATGCATTAATTTAACCTTCGAAAATTTTAGTATTTAATTTCAAATTTAAGTACATTTTAATTTTTCAATTAATATATTGATTGCAAAAGAATGAAGAAAAATAATTGCAAAAATTACACGATAATATGATAAAAAGCAGCAAAAAAAAAAAAAAAAAATTTTTGTAAATTTTTCAAATTTTTAATAAATTAGCAAAAAATTGGAATATTTTATAAAAATTTTAATTTCTTGCAAATTTCAAATATTTCGCAAAATTTGAAATTTTTATCAAAAAAAAAAAAAAAAAAAACTTAATTCATTTTAACAAACTTACCCAACTTTTTTTGCCTTGTTTACCAAAACTATTCAAACTACTCTTATCAGTTTTACTTCCTTTACTCGAAGAACTCATTGATGATCGATGACTGGTAACACTTTCAAGTGATGGATGTCTTAATAATTCACCTGCACCATCTTGCTAAAAATTTCAAATAAATTGAGATTAGGTAAAAAAAAAAAAATAAGTTAGATTTTTTTTTCTCATTCTCTTTTCCTCCTCCTCTCTCCTCTCTCTCGCTTTTTGAAAAAAAAAAAATTTAAAAAAAAAAAAAAGAATTAGTATTAAACGAACTGATTGTGGTGATGAACTTTTACGTTGCGTAATTGTCGCAATACCGGACACGTTAACGCCAGCATTAATACTCATTACACGTAGCTGCTCAATTTCAGCACGTAATTTTACAACTTCATCTTTCTAAAATATCTGTTAGTCTAATATTGATCAATTAATTTCTTCAATAATTATCAAAATTTTAATATATTTGTAATCAGTAAAAGTGTTATCAAGTGATTATACTTTTTGTAACATGAATATCATCATTATCATTAATATCAATTACGCAAAAATATATAGATATTATAATTCAAGTGATATAATTTTATTATTTAGAAATTTAACAATTATTAAAATACTGATTAATCATTTAATTATATTAAATCATACGACTAATATTAGTATTATGATATGATAGGCTATCAAAATTTACAGCAAATATTTTGCATTATTTAAATTTATAATTCGAGAATAGAAACAAAAGTTATTAATTAAATTATTATTCATTAATTAACTTGAACAATTCATAACAAATATCTTGAAATATTTTGAAATACAAAATTAGAAGCAAAACTTGCATTTACCTTAAGTTGTGATTTATTCTGCAAATTTTCGACATGTTTCGCCATAAGTTGTAGTTTAGATTCGAAAAGTTGAATGATATGATTATAACCGTCATGTTTTGCTGTTAATTTTGTTATCGTACTTCGATATGCTTGCATTTCTCTATTAAGCTTTCGAATTTCTGCTTCATATTTTCTTCCATCTAAATTAAAATTTTCAAATTTCTATTTAAAATATATTTACAAATTTTTGCTAAATATTAAAACTTTCAAAAATTAGCACGAAAATGAAAATTATTATTAAAGATAATAAGGAAATGATAATATATTAAAATTTTTTTTTATTTTTTTAATATAGTATTTGATATAAATTAGAATGAAATAATTAATAAATTAATTTGGTAAATCTTTAATTGCATAAATGATATTCTTTTTTTATTATTTAATATGAAATAATAATATAATTGAATTCAATTTATTTCATATTTGTATTTAACTAATAGTTATTGAAGAAAAAAAAAAGAAATTCAAAAATGGAAAATAGCGTTAACATTTAAATTGAATTAAGTAGGCAAGAAAAAATAGGAGGAAGGGAGAGAAAAAAAAAAATTGAAACTTGAAATCAATCAAAATATATTAGTATTCTAAAAAATGTATATGATTAGGACTTTGAAATCAAATTCAAAATATATTAGTATCTAAAAATATATATATACCGATGAGTATAAGGATTGAAATTTGAAATCAAACTCAAAATATATCAGTAATCTAAAAATATATATATACCGATGATATAAGGATTGAAATTTGAAATCAAACTCAAAATATATCAGTAATCTAAAAATATATATATCCGATGAGTATAAGGATTGAAATTTGAAATCAAACTCAAAATATATCAGTAATCTAAAAATATATATATACCGATGAGTATAAGGATTGAAATTTGAAATCAAACTCAAAATATATCAGTAATCTAAAAATATATATATACCGATGAATATAAGGATTGAAATTTGAAATCAAACTCAAAATATATCAGTAATCTAAAAATATATATATACCGATGAGTATAAGGATTGAAATTTGAAATCAAACTCAAAATATATCAGTAATCTAAAAATATATATATACCGATGAGTATAAGGATTGAAATTTGAAATCAAACTCAAAATATATCAGTAATCTAAAAATATATATATACCGATGAGTATAAGGATTGAAATTTGAAATCAAACTCAAAATATATCAGTAATCTAAAAATATATATATACCGATGAGTATAAGGATTGAAATTTGAAATCAAACTCAAAATATATCAGTAATCTAAAAAATATATATACCGATGAGTATAAGGATTGAAATTTGAAATCAAACTCAAAATATATCAGTAATCTAAAAATATATATATACCGATGAGTATAAGGATTGAAATTTGAAATCAAACTCAAAATATATCAGTAATCTAAAAATATATATATACCGATGAGTATAAGGATTGAAATTTGAAATCAAACTCAAAATATATCAGTAATCTAAAAATATATATATTCATATACCGATGAATATAAGGAATTGGAAGAAGATGTAAGAGATAGTTGTGAATCATTTGCTTCAACAGCAGAACAACTATTTGGTGATAATTTTGATGTTGCAGAAAGATAGCCAGATTCTGCATAACGAGATGTTTTCATTTGTGGTGTCCTAAAATTTGAATCAGAATTAATTTGAAATTTTATTAAAATTCGAAAATAAAATCAAAAGTAAAATACTGGAAATGCATTTAACAATGATAAAATATTAATATCATGTTATGGATAATTTATCATAAATGATAACAATCAAAGATATCTTCTCTTTTGCTCTTTAACCAAAATTATAAACAATCGCTCAAATATTTTTCCTAAATTGCTTATTTGAAAAATCAAATAAATTTATTTGAAACATTTGATTGGAAGATTAATTTCTAATTCTCTATTAACTATACCAAAGAGTTTTTTTTTATTATTTCTATTTAAGAAAAGAAGAAAATGATACTAATCAATTCGATACAATTTTACTGATAATTAATCTTATCATATTCCTCTTTTTATTGAATAAATAAACAAATTAATTAAAACATTCTTCATTTCTCCTCCTACCTATCACTAATTAATTACCATTTTCTCTTGCTTAAATATTTAATATTTGAAAAAAAAAGTTTCTATACCTTATACCATCATGGAAAGTTTATGAAGTTGAAGATTTGCATCACGATGAGCATAATTTGCATATACATTTTCCATTTGTGATTTACGACTTGATAATGAGTTACCTGAATTTTTAATCTTTTTATCATTTAGATAATAAAAAAATGAAGAAAAAAGAAAAAATATCTCATTCATGATATTTAAACAAATAATTTTCAAATTTAAAATTGAAAATTTGAAAAGAATAAAATAATTTCGAGTAATTAAATTGATTTTTGCATTGCATATATATATATTATTGCTAATCAGTAATTAATTAAAATATTTTTTATAATTAGCTAAAAAAAAAAAACAAAGATTTATCATTTTTCACTATCATTTATATATCAATATCATTGTAAATAACAATGATAAAAAATAAAACTATTTTAAAACAAAATGCAAAAGCAATGTAAAAAAAGAGATAGCAAAAATTAGCAAATTTTTATCATAAAATTTTAAACCAAGCAGGAAATCAAATAAATCAGTAATAATTTCAACTTTTCAAAATTCAAAAATTTTATCAATTATTTGAAATAACAAAAACTAACATGCATTAGTGTAAAAATTTGCAGTAGTAAAAAAAAAGAAAAGAAAAAAAAAGAAAATCATCATGCCTTAGAAGAAGAAAGAAGTAATGATAATGCAAGCAATATGATAGTAATTTTTAACAAATATATTTATACATATCAAAGATTAATAAATTAAATTAAAATTCAAAGATTAATAAATTAAATTAAAATTCAAAGATTGTATAATTATATAAAAATTATTTATTGATAAAATAATTAATGCAAACAAAGATAGAAAAGAGATTGTTGAAAAGATATGCATTTTTGCAAAGATAAGAAATATTTTGAAATTTGATAAATTAAAAATAAATAATTATTCATACATTATTCAATACTATGACAAATGATATCTTATCTATTGGGAATTAAAAAATGAATTAGATAGAGGGGATGATGATGAAAATTAAGATGAAACAACACTTGTAGTATTAATCTTCAGATGGACAGATGATATAGAGGTTTGAAAAAATGATGATTCGGATAAATTGATAGAAGTTGTTAAGTAATAATCCTGTACAACTGTCATTCAATCAATGATCTCAAATAGAAGACCAGATGACTGAATTATCAAAGAGTATTGATGATTCAAACATCTGCTATTATTTGGTCATCGACCAGTAATGGCTTGATGAAAATGTCATCAAATTCACAAGAGCAGGTAGAGTAAACAAGTTTCTATCTTGATATATCTATATGTATGATTATTACCTGACATTTACGATGACCTTCGGCAAAAGACCGGTCACTTTCTAACAGTAATATATACTAATTAAGGACTGCAGTAATCTATCATGAAATACAGTGATAATAATGATTGATAATGAATGTATACATATATGCTATGTACATATTAGTTAATAATTGATAAGCGTGATAAGTTAGAGGTCAGAAAACGATCCTTATAAATCTAATCGATGGTAAGAATGCTGATAGCAAAAGATCGGTCATTTACTAACAGTGATATATACTAATTAAGGATTGCAATAATCTACCATGAAATATATATGATATAATGACTGATAATGAATGTATATATATATATATATATATGTTACGTACATATTAGTAATAAATGGTAAGCGTGATAAGTTAGAGGTCAGAAAACGATCCGTATATATCAAATCGATGATAAGAATGATGATAATTGTGAGAGTGATAACCACCTGTACGTCTATTCGTGAAATTCCTTTCCAATGTCGGAATTTCTGCCGCAATACTAAGCGGCATATGTTTGATAGCCATTTTTGAGTTAGTCATTAGCGGTGAACGGCTACCAATACGATAATTTGGTGTATTATCAGGTGTTGATAATTGTGGACTATCACAACTTGAATCTGATCCACCACAATCAGCAGCAACCAAAATCATTGATCGTGACATTCCGGCAGATGAAAGCGAAACAGTTCGCTTAGCTATAAAATTAGCAAGCAAAAGAAAAATGAAATTAAAGCAAATAAATATAAGCTAAGCAATAAAAGCCACTAATACTAGTATTACTAACTGATCAGTTTAGCTTTAGCTGATAAAGGCATCCTTTCATCAAATCAATGCTCAATATCTTCTACTATTACTACTGGTCATTTTAGCTTTGGCTACTAGATGTATCGATAAACTGATAAAAGTATCCTTTTATCAAATCAATGCTCAATATCTTCTACTATTACTACTGGTCATTTTAGCTTTGGCTACTAGATGTATCGATAAACTGATAAAAATATCCTTTCATAAATCAGTATTCAATATCTTTTACTATTACTACTGGTCATTCTAGGTTTGGCTACTAGATGTATCGATAAACTGATAAAAGTATTCTTTAATCAAATCAATATTCAATATCATTTTTTCAGTTTCTTCTTTAACCTAAATATCTTATTGATTGTTGACGAATATGTTTCCCAAATATGCAATATGTAATTCCGAATATATAACTAATTGATTAATATTAGTGACACTAATTTAAACTGATAAAAGTATTCTTTAATCAAATCAATCATTTTTTCAGTTTCTTTAACTTAAATATCTTATTGATTGTTGACGAATATGTTTCCCAAATATGCAATATGTAATTTCCGAATATATAACTAATTATAATGTTAATCACTTCATCGTGCTATCAATATTTTTAATATTTCGAAAAACTATGATAATAATATTTTAACATATTAGAACTCTATGAAATAAAAATAATAATAGTAATACTTTGTATATATCTATTTATGTTTATTATAATGATAATATTTTTATCATCTCAACAATCTATGATAATAATATCTTTAACACTTTGAAAAGCTCAATGATATAATCTTTCATCTAAATAATTAAGCAATACTATTATCAGAATAAGAAAAAAAAAGAATTGACAAAATTTTGAAAAAAAAAAAACTTTTTTTTTCAAATAAAATCTCAAAGTTTAATGATTGAAATGAATCTAGATTATTGAAAAGAAGCATAAGCGAAACATTGCTATTAAAACTTCTAAGCATTGTGAAAATTATTAATTAAATTTTTATATAAAAGAAAATGAATAAAATAAATTTACGGCCATATGGCTATATATATATATAGCTATATAATTAAGGCAAAAATTTAATTTCAATTAAATTTCAAAAAGCTAAAAGCTAAAAGAAAAAAAAAATGCAAAAAGGGAAGAAATTTTTAATTAAAAAAAAAAGAAAGAAAGAAAACATGCGATATGATTATTATAATATATTATAATTTATCATGCATGAATAAAAAAGAAAAAAAATTAATCCATAAGTATTGATCTGTTGATTCATTCAAAATAATCCATAAGTATTGATCTGTTGATTCATTCAAAATAATCCATAAGTATTGATCTGTTGATTCATTCATAAGTATTGATTAATTGATATCAAAAATTAAAAAATGAAAAACAAAAATAAATAAATAATTAATTGAAATAAATAACCAGCAACACTATGTCGATTAACACCGGCCAAATTATTATGATCCATATTTGTTGTTGTTGTTGTTGTTGTTGTTGCTGCTGCATTAATGTAAATTGTTGTTGTCGATTTGATGGAATATGTCGAGGACTAACCATTGCTAAAGTAGCAGCAGATGTTTCCTGTCCTACTACTGCTAATCTGAAATTAATTACTTATTATTTTTTGCAATTAATTACTTCAATTCATTTCATCCATTATCATGAATATTCATCAAATTTTTCATATTCAATTATTTCCATCTAATTTTGTTTTTTTCTTCTATAATTTTTAATTTGTTTAATTCAAAATTTTCATGATTATTTCATTACTTTTGCAAAATAAATCAATAAATGATAACAATAAAGAATGATAAACTGATATTGCTAGAAAACAAAAAAAAAGAACAGATTTAATCATTATGATAAGCAGCCAATTATCAGATTTTTATTTTCCGATTTATTGCATAAAAATTTAAATTAATAAATTCTTTAGTTCAAAATTTTCATGATTATTTCATTACTTTTGCAAAATAAATCAATAAATGATAACAATAAAGAATGATAAACTGATATTGCTAGAAAACAAAAAAAAAGAACAGATTTAATCACTATGATAAGCAGCCAATTATCAGATTTTTATTTTCCGGTTTATTGCATAAAAATTTAAATTAATACAATCTTTGGTGAAATATTCAAATATCTAACTATACAAATTATTCTCTATTTAAGTTTGAAAAAAAAAATTTAACCCCAAATAATCTTAATTAAAAACTTCTTTATCTAATTCTTATTATTAATTGCAAAAATAATATTAAAAAAAAAAACAATGATACCGATATGGATTATCATTAGGTATACGATAGTAATTTAATAGATGTGTTTTTCGATCCAATGAATGATAACCAGCCATGGACGTAAATCCTGAAATAAATCGTAAAATGCAAATTGTAAAATTTTATTAAATTTCAATTGTTTTTCTATTTTGAATTTTTTTCAAATTTAAATTTAGTAATATTTAATTTTCAATTCAAAATCCTTTAGTATTATTATAAAAAAATTAACAATTTTTTTTCTTTTTAAATAAGTCTTATTTTTGCTAAAAAGCTTTTTCAATAAATATTAATAATCATATACATAATTATGATATTTCAGGATAATAATTCAATTCCAATTAAGCAATTCTAAATATTAAAAATTATTTTGCAAAACTAAAAAAGAAAATAGTAGACGAAGAGATAAGAAGTGATAAAAAAAAATATTTATTAATTTCTATTTAATTTTTAGTTTTCAATCTTTTTTTGACAATCAAAAAAAAGTTAATTAAAAGAATTTTTGAAATTTCCATCCAAATTTTTAATTTTTTCTATTCAAACCATTTTAATGATAAAAAAAAAATCATTATTTCTTATCAAAGAACAAAAATTGATTTCATCGAGAATATATCAATTGATAATTTCAAAGTTTATTGTTATGATTAAATATCTTTTTTTTTTCGTTTCTTTTTATCGTTAAAAAAAGTTTGTTGTAACGAATATATAAATATATATATATATATACATTAACGATTTATGGGAAGTTTAAAAATAAAAAATCTTTTCTTTTTATCTATTCTTCCTCCATATTTTCTCTTTTCTTTTTATCTATTCTTCCTACATATTTTCTCTTTCTTTTCATCGCTAATTTCTACAAAAACTTTTAATTGCTAAATCGTAAAATGATTTCGTTTCTTTTTCGATTCAATAAATAACACATATATATTTCTTACTGCTACAATTATTTTATTCGTAAAGTTAATTTGAAATCACTGATAAAATCTTATCCAATTAAACACATTAATTGATCAGTGATAAAATCAGTGATAAATTTTGGCAAAAAAAAAAAGATGAAAGTTTCTTTTTTCATTTGAAAAATTTCTTATAAAAATTCATAACAAAATTAAATTATTGCATTTTTAGTAAACAAATCTCTCAATCATAATTTATTCCTATCACTATAAGCTTATATTTAAAAATGTTTGATCATATATCCTTTTTGATTTTTAAATGATTTACATAAAATTCCCGCTTCAATTAAAATTTTTATTACATAAATTCCAATTTCAATTAAAATTTAAATGATTAATTGAGAAATTATCTATTCTATTTGATTAAATCATATCAATAATAATTACAAATTAAAAAACGATAATGAGTGAAATTTGCTTGTAAGCAACAAATTATCATAATTTTTTAAAAAATTATCAATAAATTACGATATGATTTATCAAATAGAATAAATCATCCTTGATTAATAAATTCAAATTTGAATTAAAATCGGAAATGAAAATTGGAATTAAAAAAACGACAACAGCAAGCAAATGTGTAACTGATAATTTAAAAAAAGAAAAAAGAATCGAATATTTTCTTTGTTTGATCGATTAAATATTTTTAAAATACTAACTAATTCAATGGCGAAAAAGACCATTTTCATTCAAATTTACTGTTCTCTTGTCATTATCGTTTTAAATGTATTTTAAAATTGTGAAATTTAGCAAAAAGAAAAAAAGAAAATCAGAGAAGTTATGTTAGAAATTAATAGGAAAATATTGAATAATTATAAGAGGGAAAAAGGTAAGAAAGGAAAAATTGAGTAATTATTACAAGAGAGACAAAAGGTAAGAAAGGAAAAGATTGAGTAATTATTATAAGAGAGACAAAAGGTAAGAAAGGAAAAGATTGAGTAATTATTATAAGAGAGACAAAGGTAAGAAAGGAAAAGATTGAGTAATTATTATAAGAGAGACAAAAGGTAAGAAAGGAAAAGATTGAGTAATTATTATAAGAGAGGTAAAAGGTAAGAAAGGAAAAGATTGAGTAATTATTATAAAGAGACAAAGGTAAGAAAGGAAAAGATTGAATAATTATTATAAGAGAGACAAAAGGTAAGAAGAGAATTGGAATAATAATAAAGAATGAATGTGCTCAATTTTAATTTCTTATTTCAAAGATAAAGAAATGAAAGAAAGATAAATGATAAGCAATTAATTAGCAAAATTATTTTTGCTTATAAAATGATAATATAATATTACATATGCTTAATAATTAAATTGATATTATTATTATTAAGTTTTGATTTTAAGTTTTCAAATATAATTAAATATTAGTTATTAGAATTCTATCAAAGTATCAATATTAATATGAATATTCTAGTTTTCTTTTAAATTAATTTCTTAAATCAATAATATTATTCTTTTAATTAAATAAAAATTCAATTCTTAAATTAATATTATTTGAATTAGAGAAATAAAATATCAATGAAATATAGTTTCATATATATTGGAAGAATAAAAGATTAAATGATAAAGCTTGATAAAAACTGTTTACTGAATACTGCAATAAAACAGATAATCATGAGATTACTATTAATTGCTTAATAAATATTACAATAAGCAGATAACCATGAGATTACTATTAATTGCTTAATAAATATTACAGTAAGCAGATAATCATGAGATTACTATTAATTGCTTAATAAATATTACAGTAAGCAGATAATCATACAACTTAATAATTATGCTAATTTATTCATTAATAATTACCCATTAGAAATAGAAATAAATTTAGCAATTTTCTTTCCTTCTATTGATTTATTTAATTTCAAAAAAAAAAGT